>OZ035833.1:9518285-9550785 GCA_964034765.1 Knipowitschia caucasica | reverse complement strand
CCTTCACATTCCACATTCCTGCTACCGGCCACTCAAGGCCGACACTGGACTCTATCTAACTCAGACTCACAACCCAGAACACCAGTTACAGTCCCCCCCCCCCCCTCTACATGTCTGCCTCCCTCTCTTTTCAGTCTACGGTGGTCTTCCCCTCCGCCTCCCCCACCCACACTCCCCTCTGACACGCTATATTGGACGAGGCGGGCCAGAGTGATGACTTCCCTTCAAAAAGATCCGCATGTTTTCCACATGTACCGTGTCTCTCCCATGTTTGTTGAAATATGTGTCTGTTTTGCTCTCTGCTGTTGAATAACTGTCATAAGGAGCGCGGAAAATTAGAGTACGCGGCCGGCCTTGATGTTTATTCATCGAACTGAATTTCTCCATCTGTGTGAGATAATAAAGGATTGATTGATTGATTGATTAATGGGGGATTTCAATATTAATTGGGCTAATAAAACTACAAGGAAAAAGTTGAAACAAATCACCGATAAATTTCATCTAACCCAAATAGTTTGTGGCCCAACAAGAATAACAAACTTTACAAATACTCAAATTGACCTCATATTCTCTAACAGGCCAGAAAGA
The DNA here is from genome assembly GCA_964034765.1 of Knipowitschia caucasica. NCBI lineage: Eukaryota > Metazoa > Chordata > Actinopteri > Gobiiformes > Gobiidae > Knipowitschia > Knipowitschia caucasica. Next base: position 9,550,197 of record OZ035833.1, on the reverse strand, counting down.
ATCACAAAATCATTTAATATGTTAACAGGGCTGTCTGATCACAATCTCACCCTTATAGCCAGGAAACTGACATGCAGCTGCTTCCGATCTTCTCCCTCGTCCAATGTCATCACTGATATCCCCAAAAAAAATTATGAAAGCTTTCTTTCTGCACCTCAACAAATAAATTGGGATCTATCATTGAACGATAATGATGTTAATACTGCCACAGACTCCTTCCATGAAACACTCCAGAAAACAGTTGTGGACTACACACGGAAAATTAAGCTCAAACCGCATAAAAATGCAGTTCCTTGGATCAACACAGACATAATACATCTCATGAAAGAGCGAGATAAGGCTTTAAAAAAAGCTTTGAAATCTAAATCCACCCATGATCGTGGTCTATTTGCTATGTTCCGAAATAAGGTAGTTAGGTCAATCAGGAAAGCTAAAGCTGATTTTTTTCCTTACCATAATAGAAGGGGCAAATGGTAACTCCAAAGCTATATGGGATCAATTGAAGAAAATTACAGGACATCGAGCCAAAGAGAACAAAAAATTGGAAATCAAAATTAATGGCAGTCTCTCAAGCGAGCCCTCCGCTGTGGCTGAAGCATTCAACCTTTATTTTGTTGACTCGGTTGCTAATATAGCGCAAGGTTTTGTTCAATCATCTCACTCACCTACAGCCAATACAGACCCACCTGTTCTCAGCCTAACTTCCATCTCAGAGACAGATGTTACACGGTCCTTAAAATCACTTAGACCATCCAGATGCAAAGACATATTGGGCATGAACGCAGTCATATTAAAGGACATCTCCACTTCTATCACAACCCCCATCACCAAACTCATTAATAGGTCTTTCTCTGAGAATCTGTTTCCTTGTATCTGGAAATCTTCTATCATCATTCCTATTTACAAAAGCGGTGACCCTCAATCCATGGACAATTACAGACCTATCAGCATCCTACCTTCTGCCTCTAAAATAGCAGAAAAATTAGTTGCAGAACAAATATCCCTTCACCTTTACACCACACCCTACAGTCTCCACCCAATGCAGTTTGGCTTCAGAACCCACCATTCCACCAAAACAGCCACCTGCTACTTCACAGAGAACATCAGAGCACTGCTGGACAGGGGAGGGGTGGTGGGTGCTGTTTTCTTAGACCTGAAAAAAGCATTTGATACAGTTAACCACAAAATCCTTCTGGCCAAATTACACTCATTCAGCTTCTCTCCCTCTCTCATAAAATGGATTGAATCATATCTCTCACATCGCTCGCAACAGGTCCATATCCAGTCTCACCAGTCTTCACCTCTCGGTCTCTCCACCGGTCTTCCTCAAGGGTCCACACTAGCTCCTCTACTTTTCTCCCTCTACATTAACGACCTCCCATCTGTCTGCAACATTCCCATACTCATGTACGCCGACGACACAGTAATATTTACACATGGCAATAACACTTCACAGGTTGCTGAAAAACTCACTAACTCCATGGCTCACATTTCATCCTGGCTCAATCACTCCTGTCTCAAACTTAATACATCCAAAACAGTTGCAATGTTCTTCTCCAAATCTTACAAGTCTCTCCCATGCACAGATCCAGATGTTTTAGTTTCAGGCAACAGGCTACAGATCGTCACAGAATACAAATACCTTGGAATAATAATTGACTCACACCTTTCATTCAAAGCTCACATTAAAAAAACATGCAATAAAATTAAATACAACCTCTGCAACTTCAAACACATCCGCCACCAAATGTCTACTCCAGCCAAAATGTTTATGCACTCCATGATTCTGTCCCACATCACATACTGTCTCCCTACCTGGTCCCTAGCAAACACCACAGCCCTGAAACCCCTGCACTCACTCTACAAATGGACGGTAAAAACCCTGGACAAGAAACCCCATCACTCTCACCACTGTCCCATACTACACAAACACAAACTTCTCACTCTCAATAACATGGTCAAGTTCTCCAATCTCTGTCTGGTCTATAAAATCCTTCATGGTCTTTCATCCCCACCTCTCAGTCAGTTCATCAATACCAGAAACAGCACCCACACCAGGACCAGGAGCCTGACCCGACACTCCGAGCAACGACGACGTCCGACGCCGGAGGGCGAAGGGGAAATCGGACGAGCAGTCGAGGCAGACATCTCAGCAGACAAAGTAGATTTGAGTAGATGTAAGTATGATCTCAATCGGCGCCAGAGTGAAAGAGGGGGCACGGCCATGGTGCATGGGCTTTTATAGAGGAGGGTCGCTAGTGATTGGAGCATTTATTATTTTGATCTCTCTGGCGTGTGACCTGGGGGTCACGTGATATCCTTCTAGCAAAGTCCGCTAAGGGACGTAGCATCATGACGTAGAACGTTGCTTTGCCAGAGGTGAATGAGACAAAACAAATTACGCAGGGTCTGCCACATACGGGGAAATACATTAAGTAAGTAAATAAGCCAGGTGTATTTGTATAGTGCCTTCACAGAGCGGGATCATAAAGCACTTCACATAAAAAAATTAAAAATTATATATACAGTTGAAAAACACACAAGTCGGATTTAAAAACAAAGAAACAGAAGAGGGCCCTCATCATGAACGTATCATGATCTGTGATCTATTTGAAATGTGCGTGTTTCCAGAGTGTTAGAGTTTTTCTGATGCGCAAATTCACATTTAGAAACTTGATGCTCAATGAAAACGTAGCTTATAATTTTACACCACCTCCTGACGCCTTACACTCTGATTAAGCCGTACGCAAGTTTCCCCCCCCCCCCCCCCTGAAATGGACCAATAAAGGGGTAGAAGATGGATGGATGGATGGATATCGTAGTGGGTTTCGTCTCTGTCAAACCTCGGCGGCAGTCCGCGTCCATTCAGCGCTGTGCTTGGGGTTTGCCTGGGCCCAGAACCTGTTGACTCCTGCAGGTCGCACACGAGAAGTCGCGCCTCGGTCTTCTTCAGACATGATTAGCATTAGCAATGACAAGATACAGGTGATTGTTTTCATGCGGGCAGTGATCTCAAGTGGCTCCGCCTTTATTAAAATGTTGTATAACCCTCCACACTAGAAAGTAGTGCCAAGAGAGACCAGAGAGAGAGACCAGTGAGAGAGAGAGACCAGAGAGACATACAAGTCATATTCTATTGAGTTAAATGCTGTTTTATTGATAAAATTTCATGTGTGGTCTGGACCCGTCCTTCAGTAGCTGTCAGTCTGATTGGAATCCGGCTCACAGCGCTCACCATAGTAACAGGACCATCTGCAGATGTTGATGCTCTTCAGGATCAGAGCTGAAGAATTCACCTGGTACATGTTTTTAGAGGTAGGGGAAACCGGAGCACTCTGAGGAGAACCTGCAAACTCCACTCAGAAAGGGCCCTGTTCCGACCGGGATTTGTACCCAGGGCAATCGGGCTGAGAAGCGAGAGTGCTAACCACTCAGCCGCCGTGCCGCACATGAGAGAGACCAAAGAGAGAGACCAGAGAGAGACCAGGATCTGCTTGACTGGGTTAAAAAGACAAGAAAAAACACAGTCCCTGAGACAGAATCACAGATTTTAACATCCATGCATCTGCCCTAAGAGAGAAAGAGAGACCAGAGAGGGACCAAAGAGAGACCAGAGAGGGACCAGAGAAAGACCAGAGAGAGAGTAGAAAGAGAGACCTTAGAGACCAGAGAGAGAGTAGAAAGAGAGACCTTAGAGACCAGAGAGAGAGTAGAAAGAGAGACCTTAGAGACCAGAGAGAGAGTAGAAAGAGAGACCTTAGAGCCCAGACCTATCACTGACCTCTGACCTCCTGGATAAATGTTGGAAAAACAAATTCATAAACTTAATATAAAGTTTATGCATCTGTACATGACCTCTGAAATCAGGCCCCGCCCCTCTGACCTCTGGCTCCACCCCTCTGACCTCAGGCTCCGCCCCTCTTACCCCAGGCCCCGCCCTCTGGCCTCAGGCTCCACCCCTCTGACCTCTCAAAGCTGCATAAACTCTAGCGTTTAAAGCGAATATCCGGAGGATGAAAAGAGGGCGTGAAAATTCAAACCTGAACGGCACTATGCCGCTACCTAGCCCCTCCCTTGCATTTGTCAATCTTCTTGAAGCCACGCCTCTACGGTTGTGCACGCGCTGAGCCGAACATAACAAAGTTGGAAGGTCCGCAAATATTCGTTCTTTTATTTCATTTCGTGGCGATGGACATTTCTGAGGTAAGACAAAGCATGTATTTAAGAATTTTATCCATTTTGTCTAAGAACTGCATAATATTGCCTATATGCAGCAATGCTAACGTTGCTAATTCTGCTAGTTACTATCAATCGTCGCAACTAAATTGCTAATATAGGTTATATAGCTAGAGCTGACCCTTTGCTTTGCATATCACATGTCACATATATATGTGTTTTGCTGCTTAGAGTTCGCATGCAGCAGAGTCGTCCTCTGACGAGGATTCACCCCCTTTCACCCCGACGAGCAGAGCACCGTCCGTCTACGTCCAGGGGCCGTGGACTGGGTCAGGGTCGGCGTGCCCCGAGAGGCCGAAGTGCTGGCAACGTAGGCCTGGAGGATTCTGCACGTGTTCATGAGATTCGAACCCAGCGCATCAACTTTGAACGGGTATTTAGATGTAAATACATTTTGAGAAGTCTTCATTTGGTTGTACGAAACTAGTGTTAGGAGTATATTATAGATAACAATCGTTATATTACTAGTTACTGTAATGGGTAACCATTAGATGCACTGGAATTCCACATGCTGTTCTCGCTGTGGTTAGATATAGAACTTGTGTGACATAAAACAAATTTTACATAGAAACCACTTAAAATTGTATCATCATTACTATACAATTATTAGGGTTAGTGGAATATATTCAAAAGACAACAAATAGAGTGTAATATTGAATGAATGAAGCTTTTATTACGGACTCATGGTCCAACACCGTTGTTATGCCTGTATCACAATATAACATTAAAACTAGTAATCTCTTATGTATAACACTGAGTAACTTGGCAAATAAAGGTATTGTTTATGTGCATATAGAACTTGTCTTATTATTGTACAACTATGTGTATATTTCTTAGGAACTCCTTCAAAGCCTAAGCCACCAGGACGCTCTGGAAGTACTGCAGGAAGTGTTGGAGAGGAACCCTGGCGTTCTCCTTGGCATCATGCACCGTTCAGGCCCAGCTGCACGAGACCCGCTTACAGATAATCAGCCTACTTGGTGTGTCTGCAGCCACTGTAAAGACATGCCAACAAGACATTGAAAAAAAATGCTGCCAGCAATCCCCTGTCCTGTGCGTTTCTCTTGCTCCGCACATGCAGACTCTGATTCTTGACGGAGGGGTTTTGCGACTGGCGAGGAATCTGTGGAATGACTTACGCGCACTTCATGATGATTCGGAACCAGGGGAGGACAACAGACAATTTCGCCATGCTGCATATAGGCAATACGTTTCATGGCAGTATGGCACACTGGGAGCTCGCAACAGGGTGGTCATTCCAAGTTGTATGGTATGGAGAATAAGAGAGAAATACCCTGATCCGAATGGGATCTACACCGGCTTCATTCCCAGACGATTATAATTTAATTATATTGTAAAGTGTTGTTGAAAGGATTGTGTGTGTGTGTGTTTTAATAAAGGATCCTAATTGAATCTGATGCCTATGTGCTGTAATTACAACAGGCAAAGCATTTCAACAAAAGTACTGTCTGTATCGTGATATGTTAGAATCACATACTGTCTGTATTGTGATATGTTCAGAATCACATACTGTCTGTATCGTGATATGTTAGAATCACATACTCTCTGTATCGTGATATGTTCAGAATCACATACTGTCTGTATCGTGATATGTTAAAATCACATACTGTCTGTATCATGATATGTTAGAATCACATACTGTCTGTATCGTGATATGATAGAATCACACACTGTCTGTATGGTGATATGTTAGGATCAAATACTGTCTGTATCGTTATATGTTAGAATCACATACTGTCTGTATCGTGATATGTTAGAATCACATACTGTCTGTATCGTGATATGTTAGAATCACATACTGTCTGTATCGTGATATGTTAGAATCACATACTGTCTGTATCGTGATATGTTAGAATCACATACTGTCTGTATCGTGATATGTTAGAATCACATACTGTCTGTATCGTTATATGTTAGAATCACATACTTTCTGTATTGTGATATGTTAGAATCACATACTGTCTGTATCGTGATATGTTAGAATCACACACTGTCTGTATTGTGATTGTCTGTATCGTGATATGTTAGAATCACATACTGTCTGTATCGTGATATGTTAGAATCACATACTGTCTGTATTGTGATATGTTAGAATCACATACTGTCTGTATCGTGATATGTTAGAATCACATACTGTCTGTATCGTGATATGTTAGAATCACATACTGTCTGTATCGTGATATGTTAGAATCACATACTGTCTGTATCGTGATATGTTAGAATCACATACTGTCTGTATCGTGATATGTTAGAATCACATACTGTCTGTATCGTGATATGTTAGAATCACATACTGTCTGTATCGTGATATGTTCAGAATCACATACTGTCTGTATCGTGATATGTTAGAATCACATACTGTCTGTATCGTGATATGTTAGAATCACATACTGTCTGTATCGTGATATGTTAGAATCACATACTGTCTGTATTGTGATATGTTAGAATCACATCCTGTCTGTATTGTGATATGTTAGAATCACATACTGTCTGTATCGTGATATGTTAGAATCACATACTGTCTGTATCGTGATATGTTCAGAATCACATACTGTCTGTATGGTGATATGTTAGAATCACATACTGTCTGTATCGTGATATGTTCAGAATCACATACTGTCTGTATTGTGATATGTTAGAATCACATCCTGTCTGTATCGTGATATGTTCAGAATCACATCCTGTCTGTATCGTGATATGTTAGAATCACATACTGTCTGTATCGTGATATGTTAGAATCACATACTGTCTGTATCGTGATATGTTAGAATCACATACTGTCTGTATCGTGATATGTTAGAATCACATACTGTCTGTATCGTGATATGTTAGGATCACATACTGTCTGTATTGTGATATGTTAGAATCACATACTGTCTGTATTGTGATATGTTAAAATCACATACTGTCTGTATCGTGATATGTTAGAATCACATACTGTCTGTATCGTGATATGTTAGAATCACATACTGTCTGTATGGTGATATGTTAGAATCACATACTGTCTGTATGGTGATATGTTAGGATCACATACTGTCTTTATTGTGATTTGTTAGAATCATAAACTGTCTGTATCGTGATATGTTAGAATCACATACTGTCTGTATTGTGATATGTTAGGATCACATACTGTCTGTATCGTGATATGTTAGAATCACATACTGTCTGTATCGTGATATGTTAGAATCACATACTGTCTGTATCGTGATATGTTAGAATCACACACTGTCTGTATTGTGATATATTCAGATTCACACACTGTCTGTATCGTGATATGTTAGAATCACATACTGTCTGTATTGTGATATGTTCAGAATCATACTGTCTGTATCGTGATATGTTAGAGTCACATCCTGTCTGTATTGTGATATGTTCAGAATCACATACTGTCTGTATCGTGATATGTTAGAATCACATACTGTCTGTATGTGATATGTTAGAATCACATACTGTCTGTATCGTGATATGTTAGATCACATACTGTCTGTATCGTGATATGTTAGAATCACATACTGTCTGTATTGTGATATGTTAGAATCACATACTGTCTGTATCGTGATATGTTAGAATCACATACTGTCTGTATCGTGATATGTTAGAATCACATACTGTCTGTATCGTGATATGTTAGAATCACATACTGTCTGTATTGTGATATGTTAGAATCACATACTGTCTGTATTGTGATATGTTAGAATCACATACTGTCTGTATCGTGATATGTTAGAATCACATACTGTCTGTATGGTGATATGTTAGAATCACATACTGTCTGTATCGTGATATGTTAGAATCACATACTGTCTGTATCGTGATATGTTAGAATCACATACTGTCTGTATGTGATATGTTAGAATCACATACTGTCTGTATCGTGATATGTTAGAATCACATACTGTCTGTATCGTGATATGTTAGAATCACATACTGTCTGTATCGTGATATGTTAGAATCACATACTGTCTGTATCGTGATATGTTAGAATCACATACTGTCTGTATTGTGATATGTTCAGAATCACATACTGTCTGTATCGTGATATGTTAGAATCACATACTGTCTGTATCATGATATGTTAGAATCACATACTGTCTGTATGGTGATATGTTAGGATATCACATACTGTCTTTATTGTGATTTGTTAGAATCACATACTGTCTGTATCATGATATGTTAGAATCACATACTGTCTGTATGGTGATATGTTAGGATCACATACTGTCTGTATCGTGATATGTTAGAATCACATACTGTCTGTATCGTGATATGTTAGAATCACATACTGTCTGTATTGTGATATGTTCAGAATCACATACTGTCTGTATTGTGATATGTTCAGAATCACATACTGTCTGTATCGTGATATGTTAGAATCACATACTGTCTGTATCGTGATATGTTTAGAATCACATACTGTCTGTATTGTGATATGTTAGAATCACATACTGTCTGTATCGTGATATGTTAGAATCACATACTGTCTGTATGGTGATATGTTAGAATCACACACTGTCTGTATCGTGATATGTTAGAATCACATACTGTCTGTATCGTGATATGTTAGAATCACATACTGTCTGTATTGTGATATGTTAGAATCACATACTGTCTGTATCGTGATATGTTAGAATCACATACTGTCTGTATTGTGATATGTTAGAATCACATACTGTCTGTATGTGATATGTTAGAATCACATACTGTCTGTATCGTGATATGTTAGAATCACATACTGTCTGTATGTGATATGTTAGAATCACATACTGTCTGTATGTGTGATATGTTAGAATCACATACTGTCTGTATCGTGATATGTTAGAATCACATACTGTCTGTATCGTGATATGTTAGAATCACATACTGTCTGTATCGTGATATGTTAGAATCACATACTGTCTGTATTGTGATATGTTAGAATCACATACTGTCTGTATCGTGATATGTTAGAATCACATACTGTCTGTATCGTGATATGTTAGAATCACATACTGTCTGTATCGTGATATGTTAGAATCACATACTGTCTGTATCGTGATATGTTAGAATCACATACTGTCTGTATCGTGATATGTTAGAATCACATACTGTCTGTATTGTGATATGTTCAGAATCACATATTGTCTGTATCGTGATATGTTAGAATCACATACTCTCTGTATCGTGATATGTTCAGAATCACATACTGTCTGTATCGTGATATGTTAAAATCACATACTGTCTGTATCATTATATGTTAGAATCACATACTGTCTGTATCGTGATATGATAGAATCACACACTGTCTGTATGGTGATATGTTAGGATCAAATACTGTCTGTATCGTTATATGTTAGAATCACATACTGTCTGTATTGTGATATGTTAGAATCACATACTGTCTGTATCGTGATATGTTAGAATCACATACTGTCTGTATCGTGATATGTTAGAATCACATACTGTCTGTATCGTGATATGTTAGAATCACATACTTTCTGTATTGTGATATGTTAGAATCACATACCGTCTGTATTGTGATATGTTAGAATCACATACTTTCTGTATTGTGATATGTTAGAATCACATACTGTCTGTATCGTGATATGTTAGAATCACACACTGTCTGTATTGTGATTGTCTGTATCGTGATATGTTAGAATCACATACTGTCTGTATCGTGATATGTTAGAATCACATACTTTCTGTATTGTGATATGTTAGAATCACATACTGTCTGTATCGTGATATGTTAGAATCACACACTGTCTGTATTGTGATATGTTAGAATCACATACTGTCTGTATCGTGATATGTTAGAATCACATACTGTCTGTATCGTGATATGTTAGAATCACATCCTGTCTGTATCGTGATATGTTCAGAATCACATACAGTCTGTATCGTGATATGTTCGAATCACATACTGTCTGTATCGTGATATGTTAGAATCACATCCTGTCTGTATCGTGATATGTTCAGAATCACATACAGTCTGTATCGTGATATGTTAGAATCACATACTGTCTGTATCGTGATATGTTAGAATCACATACTGTCTGTATCGTGATATGTTAGAATCACATACTGTCTGTATTGTGATATGTTAGAATCACATCCTGTCTGTATTGTGATATGTTAGAATCACATACTGTCTGTATCATGATATGTTAGAATCACATACTGTCTGTACCGTGATATGTTCAGAATCACACTGTCTGTATCATGATATGTTAGAATCACATACTGTCTGTATCGTGATATGTTCAGAATCACATACTGTCTGTATTGTGATATGTTAGAATCACATCCTGTCTGTATCGTGATATGTTCAGAATCACATCCTGTCTGTATCGTGATATGTTAGAGTCACATCCTGTCTGTATCGTGACATGTTCAGAATCACATCCTGTCTGTATCGTGATATGTTAGAATCACATACTGTCTGTATCGTGATATGTTAGAATCACATACTGTCTGTATCGTGATATGTTAGGATGACATACTGTCTGTATTGTGATATGTTAGAATCACATACTGTCTGTATTGTGATATGTTAAAATCACATACTGTCTGTATCGTGATATGTTAGAATCACATACTGTCTGTATCGTGATATGTTAGAATCACATACTGTCTGTATGGTGATATGTTAGAATCACATACTGTCTGTATGGTGATATGTTAGGATCACATACTGTCTTTATTGTGATTTGTTAGAATCACATACTGTCTGTATTGTGATATGTTAGAATTACATACTGTCTGTATCGTGATATGTTAGGATCACATACTGTCTGTATAGTGATATGTTAGAATCACATACTGTCTGTATCGTGATATGTAAGGATCGCATACTGTCTGTATTGTGATATGTTAGAATCACACACTGTCTGTATTGTGATATATTCAGATTCACACACTGTCTGTATCGTGATATGTTAGAATCACATACTGTCTGTATTGTGATATGTTCAGAATCACATACTGTCTGTATCGTAATATGTTAGACTCACATCCTGTCTGTATTGTGATATGTTCAGAATCACATACTGTCTGTATCGTGATATGTTAGAATCACATACTGTCTGTATGGTGATATGTTAGGATCACATACTGTCTGTATTGTGAAATGTTAATGATCTTATACTATCTGTATCGTGATATGTTCAGAATCACATACTGTCTGTATTGTGATATGTTAGAATCACATCCTGTCTGTATCGTGACATGTTAGAATCACATACTGTCTGTATCGTGATATGTTAGGATCACATACTGTCTGTATCGTGATATGTTAGAATCACACACTGTCTGTATTGTGATATATTCAGATTCACACACTGTCTGTATTGTGATATGTTAGAATCACATACTGTCTGTATCATGATATGTTAGAATCACATACTGTCTGTATGGTGATATGTTAGGATCACATACTGTCTGTATAGTGATATGTTAGAATCACATACTGTCTGTATCGTGATAGGTTAGAATCACATACTGTCTGTATCGTGATATGTTAGAATCACATACTGTCTGTATCGTGATATGTTAGAATGACATACTGTCTGTATCGTGATATGTTAGAATCACATACTGTCTGTATCGTGATATGTTAGGATCACATACTGTCTGTATCGTAATATGTTAGAATCACACACTGTCTGTATTGTGATATATTCAGATTCACACACTGTCTGTATCGTGATATGTTAGAATCACATACTGGCTGTATCATGATATGTTAGAATCACATACTGTCTGTATGGTGATATGTTAGGATCACATACTGTCTTTTTTGTGATTTGTTAGAATCACATACTGTCTGTATCGTGATATGTTAGAATTACATACTGTCTGTATCGTGATATGTTAGGATCACATACTGTCTGTATAGTGATATGTTAGGATCACATACTGTCTGTATCGTGATATGTTAGAATAACATACTGTCTGTATTGTGATATGTTCAGAATCACATACTGTCTGTATTGTGATATGTTCAGAATCACATACTGTCTGTATCGTGATATGTTAGAATCACATACTCTCTGTATCGTGATATGTTCAGAATCACATACTGTCTGTATTGTGATATGTTAAAATCACATACTGTCTGTATCATGATATGTTAGAATCACATACTGTCTGTTTCGTGATATGATAGAATAACACACTGTCTGTATGGTGATATGTTAGGATCAAATACTGTCTGTATCGTTATATGTTAGAATCACATACTGTCTGTATTGTGATATGTTAGAATCACATCCTGTCTGTATCGTTATATGTTAGAATCACATACTGTCTGTATCGTGATATGTTAGAATCACATACTGTCTGTAATGTGATATGTTAGAATCACATACTGTCTGTATCGTGATATGTTATAATCACATACTGTCTGTATTGTGATATGTTCAGAATCACATACTGTCTGTATCGTAATATGTTAGACTCACATCCTGTCTGTATTGTGATATGTTCAGAATCACATACTGTCTGTATCGTGATATGTTAGAATCACATACTGTCTGTATGGTGATATGTTAGGATCACATACTGTCTGTATTGTGAAATGTTAATGATTTTATACTATCTGTATCGTGATATGTTCAGAATCACATACTGTCTGTATTGTGATATGTTAGAATCACATCCTGTCTGTATCGTGACATGTTAGAATCACATACTGTCTGTATCGTGATATGTTAGGATCACATACTGTCTGTATCGTGATATGTTAGAATAACATACTGTCTGTATTGTGATATGTTCAGAATCACATACTGTCTGTATCGTGATATGTTAGAATCACATACTGTCTGTATCGTGATATGTTAGAATCACATACTGTCTGTATCGTGATATGTTAGAATCACATACTGTCTGTATTGTGATATGTTAGAATCACATACTGTCTGTATCGTGATATGTTAGAATCACATACTGTCTGTATCGTGATATGTTAGAATCACATACTGTCTGTATAGTGATATGTTAGAATCACATACAGTCTGTATCGTGATATGTTAGAATCACATACTGTCTGTATCGTGATATGTTAGAATCACATACTGTCTGTATCGTGATATGTTTAGAATCACATACTGTCTGTATCGTGATATGTTAGAATCACATACTGTCTGTATCGTGATATGTTAGAATCACATACTGTCTGTATCGTGATATGTTAGAATCACATACTGTCTGTATCGTGATATGTTAGAATCACATACTGTCTGTATCGTGATATGTTAGAATCACATACTGTCTGTATGTGATATGTTAGAATCACATACTGTCTGTATCATGATATGTTAGAATCACATACTGTCTGTGTATCGTGATATGATAGAATAACACACACTGTCTGTATGGTGATATGTTAGGATCACATACTGTCTGTATCGTGATATGTTAGAATCACATACTGTCTGTATTGTGATATGTTAAAATCACATACTGTCTGTATCGTGATATGTTAGAATCACATACTGTCTGTATCGTGATATGTTAGAATCACATACTGTCTGTATCGTGATATGTTAGAATCACATACTGTCTGTATCGTGATATGTTAGAATCACATACTGTCTGTATTGTGATATGTTCAGAATCACATACTGTCTGTATCGTGTATGTTGTTAGAATCACATCCTGTCTGTATTGTGATATGTTCAGAATCACATACTGTCTGTATCGTGATATGTTAGAATCACATACTGTCTGTATTGTGATATGTTAGAATCACATACTGTCTGTATGGTGATATGTTAAAATCACATACTGTCTGTATCGTGATATGTTCAGAATCACATACTGTCTGTATTGTGATATGTTAGAATCACATACTGTCTGTATCGTGATATGTTCAGAATCACATACTGTCTGTATCGTGATATGTTAGAATCACATACTGTCTGTATCGTGATATGTTAGAATCACATACTGTCTGTATGGTGATATGTTAGGATCACATACTGTCTGTATTGTGATATGTTAGAATCACATACTGTCTGTATTGTGATATGTTAGAATCACATACTGTCTGTATCGTGATATGTTAGAATCACATACTGTCTGTATCGTGATATGTTAGAATCACATACTGTCTGTATCGTGATATGTTAGAATCACATACTGTCTGTATTGTGATATGTTAGAATCACATACTGTCTGTATCGTGATATGTTAGAATCACATCCTGTCTGTATCATATGTTAGAATCACATACTCTCTGTATCGTGATATGTTCAGAATCACATACTGTCTGTATCGTGATATGTTAAAATCACATACTGTCTGTATCATGATATGTTAGAATCACATACTGTCTGTATCGTGATATGATAGAATCACACACTGTCTGTATGGTGATATGTTAGGATCAAATACTGTCTGTATCGTTATCAGTGATGGGAATAACGGCGTTACTAGTAACGGCGTTACTAACGCCGTTACTTTTTTCAGTAACGAGTAATCTAACTAATTACTTTGACAGTAACTATAACGCCGTTATCATTTCCGACATCCCGTTACTGCGCGTTACTCAAGACGCACAATGAACGTGTTGTCATGAGAGAAGGGAGGATGAGAAAACCTCTCAGCAATTATTGGCTGATGTAAATCATATTTCCTTTACAATCCAATTGTCTACAGTTGAGAGGATGGCTCATAAATTGTGTTTTTGAAACAAATATGGGTCTTAATCGCGCTCAACCACGGCTTGTATCACCGTGAGGTCAGCCACAGAGTAGCGCATGTGAGCGCAGAAGTCGGCTGCATACAATTCCATCGATAAGCTCCTTGCTCTTCCTGGTTTATCTGCTAAGGACAGCAACAGGTTTGGCTAACATACATATAACACATTTTTACATAATCTAAAATGCACATAGGGTAATTTTTCAATTACTATAGTAATGATAAGAAAGAGAGGTGAAGTGTAAGACGGTTGATTTTAGAAATTGGATGCACTCGGCTGCCGCTAGCAAAACACAGAAGTTTATGAAGGACACACGCGTTTTGTTTTACTTTTTAAAACTCATTGGACTCATTTCCAAATGGAGGATTACATATCTACGCTCAAACCATTAACTGGATTTAAACAAGGAACTGGTCTGAACCGAAGTGGACTGTGCAGGTCATTTATAAGGTAAGACCCATAACTCATAGTTTTGCGTTTTGTATGAACAAACAATGCGGGCATAAAACATATTTTGCTGTAGCCAAACAAATTGTCCACTTGATTTATATGATGTATATGTTCATCTGATTGGACTGAAGTCAGTGCTTCACCAGCCTCACCGCTCGTCACCGGTGTTTCCACATTCACAGTGGCGGGTGTTGGTGTTTAGTGCTTACAGCACAGTGAGAGATGAAGAGTGAACAGGACTTCAGCAGCAGAACAGCCTTTTCTAGATGGAAATATTGGCACTGTTAAAGGTAAAAATGCGCACGTCGGGTGCACATTATGTTCCAGAACAAAACGAAAAAGTAACGCAATAGTTACTTTTACTGGTAACTAGTTACTTTTATAGTGGAGTAACTCCGTTAGTAACTCAGTTACTTTTTGGGAGAAGTAACTAGTCACTATAACTAATTACTTTTTCAAAGTAACGTACCCAACACTGATCGTTATATGTTAGAATCACATACTGTCTGTATTGTGATATGTTAGAATCACATCCTGTCTGTATCGTGATATGTTAGAATCACATACTGTCTGTATCGTGATATGTTAGAATCACATACTGTCTGTATCGTGATATGTTAGAATCACATACTGTCTGTATCGTGATATGTTAGAATCACATACTGTCTGTATTGTGATATGTTCAGAATCACATACTGTCTGTATTGTGATATGTTAGAATCACATACTGTCTGTATCGTAATATGTTAGACTCACATCCTGTCTGTATTGTGATATGTTCAGAATCACATACTGTCTGTATCGTGATATGTTAAAATCACATACTGTCTGTATTGTGATATGTTAGAATCATATACTGTCAGTATCGTGATATGTTAGAATCACATACTGTCTGTATCGTGATATGTTAGAATCACATACTGTCTGTATTGTGATATGTTAGAATCACATACTGTCTGTATTGTGATATGTTAGCATCACATACTGTCTGTATCGTGATATGTTAGAATCACATACTGTCTTTATTGTGATTTGTTAGAATCACATACTGTCTGTATTGTGATATGTTAGAATTACATACTGTCTGTATCGTGATATGTTAGGATCACATACTGTCTGTATAGTGATATGTTAGAATCACATACTGTCTGTATCGTGATATGTTAGAATCACATACTGTCTGTATCATATGTTAGAATCACATACTGTCTGTATCGTGATATGTTAGAATCACATACTGTCTGTATCATATTATGTTAGAATCACATACTGTCTGTATCGTGATATGTTAGAATCACATACTGTCTGTATCATATGTTAGAATCACATACTGTCTGTATCGTGATATGTTAGAATCACATACTGTCTGTATCGTGATATGTTAGAATCACATACTGTCTGTATCGTGATATGTTAGAATCACATACTGTCTGTATCATATGTTAGAATCACATACTGTCTGTATCGTGATATGTTAGGATCACATACTGTCTGTATCGTGATATGTTAGAATCACACACTGTCTGTATTGTGATATGTTAGAATCACATACTGGCTGTATCATGATATGTTAGAATCACATACTGTCTGTATCATATGTTAGAATCACATACTGTCTGTATCGTGATATGTTAGGATCACATACTGTCTGTATCTTGATATGTTAGAATCACACACTGTCTGTATTGTGATATATTCAGATTCACACACTGTCTGTATCGTTATATGTTAGAATCACATACTGTCTGTATCGTGATATGTTAGGATCACATACTGTCTGTATCGTGATATGTTAGAATCACACACTGTCTGTATTGTGATATATTCAGATTCACACACTGTCTGTATCGTTATATGTTAGAATCACATACTGGCTGTATCATGATATGTTAGAATCACATACTGTCTGTATGGTGATATGTTAGGATCACATACTGTCTTTTTTTGTGATTTGTTAGAATCACATACCGTCTGTATCGTGATATGTTAGAATTACATATATATATTCAGATTCACACACTGTCTGTATGGTGATATGTTAGGATCACATACTGTCTGTATAGTGATATGTTAGAATCACATACTGTCTGTATCGTGATATGTTAGACTCACATCCTGTCTGTATCGTGATATGTTAGACTCACATCCTGTCTGTATTTTGATATGTTAGAATCACATACTGTCGGAGTTCCTGTTAGTGACTAATGGCGTAAAGACGTGTCTCCGGGGGCTCCTGCAAAAACTTCTTCTAAATACTATCAAGGTGTCTTTTACTGACGTTGTGTGTACAGATTTCAGTAGTACAAAGCCTTTTTGGTTGTTTTGAGTACCGATATGCGTCCAAAAACCAGAAATGCGGACAGCCAGACGACATTGAAAACGCGGCCTGCTCAAGAGGCTACATCCCCAGCCCAGCGTGAGCCAGCTGGACCGCCTTGCACCGAGGGTGCTTGCGTTAGCGCTGCTAGCACAGTCCCGGCTTCAAGTATGGCTTCTGCAGACTTTAAAGCCGAACTTCTGGTTGCTCTCCGTGAAGAGATGGTAGGCATTTTCAAGTCGGAACTACAGATGGCTATGACTGAAAACCTATCTCAAATAAAGTCAGAATTGCAAAGTGTGAAGACGGAGCTGGCGGCTAACCTAGCCGCTACAAAGTCTGACGTGGGTGAATTAAGGGGGACTGTGAGTGAGATGGAGGAATCGCTGTCAAACTGTACAGACGACATTGTGTACCTCAAGGGTAAAGTGGAGACCCTTTCTACTAAAGTTCTAGCTCTTGAGAACAAATGTGAAGATCTAGAAGGTAGATCTCGTCGCAATAACATCCGTATAATTGGACTATCTGAGCAAAGTGACACGGTTACCGCCGCATCTACTTCTGATCTGCTTAAAGAAATGTTTAACCTGGAGAAAGCGCCTCTTATTGACCGAGCTCATCGATCCTCAACCCCCAAACCCAAACCCGGAGAGCGACCGCGTCCCATAATAGCACGTTTACATTATTATGCAGACTGTGTTGGCATCCTACAACGTGCTAGAGCCCAGCAACGGATCAAGATTGGGGACTCGACAATCTCCGTCTTCCCGGATCACACAGCCCGGACGGCGGAAGCGCGTGCTGCTTTTAACCACATCAGGCGGCAGCTCAGGGACATCCCAGGTATAAGGTATGGTCTGATGTATCCTGCTCTCCTACGGATCACAACGAGTGGAGGGGTCACAAAGGATTTCACATCCCCTGGAGAGGCTGCTGTTTTTGTCAAAACTCTTAAATAGGTAAAGCTTATTTTAAGTGCCACCTGCCTACAAAATGACTTTGAACGTTGCATTATAGAAGTAATATCAATGTAATGTTTATTGTTTTGACAAACAAATATCTTTCTTAGGTTCACACAAGTTGCAATGTTTTTGTTGGATGTACACCCTTTGATTTAATTTAAGTTACACAATTGTGGAGCAGGAGCTCCTGTTGAGTTTGGAGAAGTATGAAGACGACTGTCAGGTCTAATACACGGAATTGACTTACTCTGTTAGTGACTCCTAGTGGAGTCTGCACCGGTATCCTATCGTTTGGGGATGGGGTAGTGGTAGGTGCGGGGGGAGGGGGTTGGGGTTTACTTACTGTTTCTGTCCTTTCTCCATTTATTGTTTTATTTATATCCCTTTTATTTGTTTATTTATTTATTTTATTTTTTTGGGTGTTGGAGGTCCAAATGTGGTTGCAGGTTCTGTTGTGATACGAACTGAACATGGCCAGTACTAAAGCATCAAATGTGAGATTTGTTAGTTGGAATATCAAGGGTTTGGGGAGTGCGGTCAAACGGTCAAAAGTGTTTTCTCACTTGAAGCGTCTAAAACCTGATATTGTTTTTTTACAGGAGACCCACATGCGAAATAACGACCAGGCACGGTTGAGATGCCCCTGGGTTGCAGAGGTTTTTCATTCTAGCTTCAATTCTAAGGCCAGAGGGGTCGCCATTCTGATTAATAAATCAGTCCCATTTACACAGACTAAAATCATCTCGGATAAGGACGGCAGGTATTTGATTATTTTAGGGACTTTACACCAGATTCCTGTTCTACTAGTCAATGTATACGCGCCAAATTTTGATAACCCTAGTTTTTTAAATAATTTGTTTAGGAATTTACCATCACTAAATGAGGTATTTTTTATATTTGGCGGGGACATGAATCGTGTCGTTAATTCACAGCTAGACCGCTCTAAAGCTAGCTTAAATCAATCTCAAATGGCTAAAACTCTTTGTAGTTTTATGTCCAATAATGGCTACATTGACCCCTGGAGGGTTCGTAATCCTACTGACAGACGATACTCCTTCTATTCACATGTTCACCAGACATTCTCCCGTATTGACTATTTTTTTATTGATGCCAGACTGATGCCCAAGGTGACAGATACTTCTTATCATCCTATTATTATTTCAGATCATTCGCCTGTGACCTTGGACATTCAGATCTCATCTGAATCTCGTTACCCAACCCATTGGAGATTCAACACATCTCTTTTGTCTGATGACAAATTTCACAAATTTATTATAAGTACAATTGAAGACTTTGTATCTCTTAACCAATCCGAATCAGAACCTATTTCTAAGGCGCTCCTGTGGGAATCTTTAAAGGCATACTTACGGGGTCAGATTATTTCTTATTCCGCTGAAGAAATTGAGACTTAACTATTCAAAAATTATCAGCCGATCTGTAATCGGTGGATCAACAGCTTGCTTCCTCCCCGAATCCTGATTTATTAAAGCAGCGTGTGGAATTGAAAACAGAGTTGGACTTGATCACAACTAATGAAGCGGAGCGGCTACTTTTACATTCTCAGTCCAAATACTACGAATATGGAGACAAATCTGGAAGATTACTAGCTCACCAACTACGTTGAAAAGCAGCCTCGCGTTTAATACCTCGTGTTAAAGATGAGTTGGGAATGTTGGTTGAGGAACTGGCCCTTATTAATTCGGTATTTTCATCTTTTTATAAATCCCTGTATGGTTCTGAATCTCCAGTGGACTTGACTGATATGGACGCGTTTTTGCAAGATCTGGATTTCCCAAATATGGACACAGATGCAATTAATCAATTAGATTCTTCATTGACTACGCAGGAACTTCTATTGGCTGTACAAAATATGCAAAATAACAAGGCACCTGGGCCAGATGGGTTCCCGGTTGAATTTTTCAAGGCATTTCACAATCAACTCATCCCGCTGTTACATGCTGTTTATCTGGAATCTTTGTCCAATGGTGCTCTTCCGTTTACTTTGAGACAGGCTTCTATTAGGGTTCTTATGAAAAAGGGCAAGGATCCCGAACTTTGCACCTCTTATAGACCTATCTCTTTGATGAATGTTGATACCAAGATTCTCGCAAAAGCTTTGGCACGTCGTCTAGAGAAGGTGCTTCCAAAAATAATTTCTCAGGAGCAAACAGGCTTCATTAAAGGACGTCAGCTTTTTTATAATGTCCGTACCTTATTAGATGTTATCTACTCGAAAGGAAGCGCTACCACTCCAGAAGTTGTCATCTCTATTGACGCAGAAAAGGCGTTCGATAGAGTCGAATGGAGCTACTTGCTTTCGGTTTTAATGAAATTTGGATTTGGTCATGGTTTCATGTCATGGATACGTCTCCTCTATACATCACCCTGTGTCAGTATTACAACTAACAAGGTTCAATCTAGTTATTTCTCCTTAAATCGCGGCTGTAGACAAGGTTGTCCTCTGTCTCCCCTCCTCTTCGCTCTTGCAATAGAGCCTTTGTCCATTTATTTGAGGTCTTTCCCCATTTTTAACGGCATTACACGTTCCCGTGTCGAATTCAAACTTTCTTTATATGCTGACGATCTGCTACTGTATGTCACAAATCCAGTAGGGGCATGTCCCGTTATTCTTTCCTTTTTTCATAGATTCGGTTCGTTTTCGGGATACAAGATTAATGTCTCGAAGAGTGAATGTTATCCGATCAATGCCCTAGCAATGCAAATATCTCAATCTGATATCCCCTTCAAACTGAGTTCTGCAGGATTTAAGTATCTGGGGGTTAATGTGGCCAGGTCCTATAAATCGCTTTATTCTGTAAATTTTACTCCCCTATTGACTGAAATTAAGGCTGATTTCCAAAGATGGGGTTCCCTTCCTCTTTCTCTGATCGGTAGAATTAATGTGGTTAAAATGAATGTCCTTCCAAAATTCTTGTTTCTGTTCCAATGCCTACCTATATTTCTATCCAAAGGTTTTTTCAGAAGCATTGATTCGATTATATCTACATTTCTGTGGAATGGTAAGACTCCCAGAGTTAGGCTAAAAGTACTTCAGAATTGCAAATTTGATGGTGGTCTCTCCCTACCAAATTTCAAATTTTATTATTGGGCTACGAACATAACAAAAACTACATTTTGGCTTAGACTGGTTAATATACCTTGGTGTCAGTTGGAAATACATTCATGTCCTTCGTCCTCTTTATTGGCGATACTGTCTGGCGCAGCTTCAGTCAACCCCTCTGGCTTTACTAGTAACCCAGTGGTCACTTCCACATTAAAGATATGGTTTGAGTTTAGGAAACAGTTTAAATTTCTCACTCCCACCACATCAAGTCCACTATTGAGGAATTATGCGTTCAAACCTGCATTTACTGACTCTACTTTCACCTTATGGCATGATAAGGGTCTAAAATGTTTTCAAGATTTTTATAATTAGGGGGTTTTCTATTCCTTTACAGACCTAGCTAACGAGTTCGGCCTCCCACCATCACATCTTTTTAGGTACTTTCAAATTAGGAGCTGTGTAAAAGTTTTATTTCCTAGTTTCCCACAACTTCCACCTGAGCAGACATGGGAGGATCTTTTACAATTAAATCTTTCACAAAGATCTTTAATTTCAAAAGTCTATGGTACTATCCAGTCCTACGATGATCATTTAAACTCTGGGACGAAGGAGGCTTGGGAAAAAGAGCTGGGTCTGACCTTCGATGCTGATTGGTGGGACTTGGTTTTAGGCTGTATTCACAAAACCTCCATTTGTGCCCGCTTGACCTTAATACAATTCAAAGTAGTGTTCCGATGTCACTATTCGAAAACCCGATTATCACAAATTTTCCCAAATGCAATTGATGTCTGTGACAGATGTTCTGGTTCACCCTGTGATCTTGCACATATGTTTTTTTCTTGCCCAACTCTAGGAAATATTTGGCAAATTTATTTTGACACTATGTCTAAAGTGCTCCTCAAGTCTATTGATATCTCTCCACATGTAGCTGTTTTTGGTATGCCTCAAGATTACCACCGTTTTTCATCAGTTCAGTTAGAGGTCCTGGCTTTCACTTCTTTGATAGTGAGACGCCATCTTCTTCTTAATTGGAAAGCAACAAATGCCCCATCCAATACACTTTGGACCACGGATGTCATGTCTTTTCTAAAACTAGAAAAAATAAGATATTCTAAACAAGGTAATCTTGTCAAATTTCATAAGAAGTGGCAACCATTTATGCAATTTTTTCAGGCTAACTAGGCCTAATCCCAACACACACCCTTTTTGTTTTTTTTGCTTGCTTATTTTTTTTATTTATTTATTTTATTATTATTTTCGGACGGTAAAGTTTTATACTAGTGCAATATACAGTGAGTTCATTATGCCGAATGTGTATGTGTGCGTGTGTAGGCACACATATATACATTTGTTTAAATAACATACCAATTACTGTATTTTCTTTTTTCTGCACATACTTTGAATATATCCATTTATATTGGAATAATTTGTATTTCCTTTTATTCTTTTTATTTTTGTATATAAAAATTGAAAAGTTGTATACAAATATGTTTGTTATTGTTCCCCAAGTGCCTTCACGGTTTTGTTGTATGCATACCAATAAACATGAAACAGAGAATCACATACTGTCTGTATCGTGATATGTTAGACTCACATCCTGTCTGTATTGTGATATGTTCAGAATCACATACTGTCTGTATTGTGATATGTTAGAATCACATACTGTCTGTATGTTAATATGTTAGGATCACATACTGTCTGTATTGTGAAATGTTAATAATCATGGCAAGGCAAGGCAAGGCAAGGCAAGTTTATTTGTATAGCACAATTCATACACAAGGCAACTCAAAGTGCTGAACAGAACAAGAAAGCATTAAAATCATAAATAATCACAGTACATTAAAAAAAAAAGATAAAAATATAAAATCCCTCAGTTGTATGCACAGCTAAACAGAACCGTCTTTAACCTGGTTTTAAACATTGTCAGAGAGGAGGCCTGTCTCACATCTTCAGGAAGACTGTTCCAGATTTTAGCAGCATGAATCTGAAAAGCAGCCTCCCCATGTTTAGTTCTGACTCTGGGCACTAACAGGAGTCCAGTCCCTGTGCTCCTCAGAGTCCGGGCTGGTTCATATGGGACTAACATGTCACTAATATAGTTTGGTGCGAGGCCATGGAGAGATTTGTACACAAGCAGAGCTGTTTTAAAGTCTATTCTCTGAGCCACAGGAAGCCAGTGCAGGGACCTGAGGACCGAACTAATGTGGTCGTACTTCCTGGTTCTAGTCAGGACTCGAGCTGCTGCATTTTGAATGTACTGCAGCTGTTTTACAGCCTGTTTGGACAGACCTGTGAGCAGGCCATTGCAGTAGTCTAACCTACTGGAGACAAATGCATGGATAAGAATCTCCAAGTCTGCTTTAGACACTATGTTTTTGATCCTGGCAATGTTTTTTAGATGGTAAAAAGCTGCTGATGTTACTGATTTGATGTGGCTATTAAAATTTAAGTCTGAGTCCAGTATTACCCCTAGATTTCTGACCTTGTTTGAAGGTTTTAGGGAGAGAGACTGTAGGTGACAGATGACGCTCTCTCTTTGTTTCTGGGGACCAAAGACAATCATTTCAGTTTTGTCTGCGTTTATCTGAAGGAAGTTGTTTTGCATCCACTCACTGATCTGTTGGATACAGTGAAGGAGTGAGTCCACTGGTCCATGTTCTCCTGCAGTCAGTGAGACATAGATCTGAGTGTCGTCTGCATAGTTATGATAGGACACTTTGTTTCTGCGTATTAACTGACCTAACGGCAACATGTAAAGATTGAACAAAAGAGGTCCCAGGATCGACCCCTGTGGTACTCCACAGGTCAGGGCCATATGATCTGAGACACAGTTTCCAATCTCCACATAGTACTTCCTGTCTTCAAGGTAAGACCTAAACCAACTTAGGGCGGTGCCAGTGACGCCAACCCAGTCTTCTAGTCTCTGTAAGAGGATCTCATGGTCGACGGTGTCAAAGGCAGCACTCAGATCTAACAAGATTAAGATTGAGACTTTGCCTGCGTCAGTGTTCAGCCGGATATCGTTTGTAACCTTGACAAGAGCAGTCTCAGTGCTGTGGTGGGGTCTAAAGCCGGACTGAAACATATCAAATGAGTTGTTAATTATAAGAAATCTAGTAAGCTGTAGGTAGACAACTTTTTCAAGGACTTTCCCCATAAATGGCAGATTTGAGATGGGACGATAGTTGTTAAGTACCGTAGCATCCAGGCTGCTCTTTTTTAGCAGGGGCCTGATGACTGCCGTTTTCAGGGCCTTTGGGAATATTCCAGAATGAAGGGATATGTTTACTATCTGTGTGAGTGAAGGTAACAGACTGCCCAGAACAGACTTCAGAAATCTAGTGGGTAGTACATCCAGGCTGCATGTGGAGGAGCTCAAACTGGAGATTATTTCTTGGACATTTTTATCATCTACAGGTGCAAAGTAAGTTAGCTCAGAGAGCCTTTCTGGCTGTTGGATGGTTATCTGTGGATTGGAGACAATGGCGTTTTTGATGCCTTGAACCTTGTCATTGAAAAAGTGTCCAAACTCATTGCATTTACGTTTGGAAGTTAGCTCTAATGGCATCTGAACAGGGGGGTTTGTTAATCTATTAACTGTTGAAAACAGAACACGCAGATTGTTGCTGCAGCCTTCAATCATTTCAGAAAAATACCTTTCTCTCGTACTACGTAGCACCCGGTTAAACTCGCACAACTTATCTTTGAATATCTTGTAATCAACCTGGAGGTTGGACTTGCGCCACTTCCGCTCGACCCTCCGGCACTTTCTCTTCAGTGCTCTGACCGAGTCTGCTTTAGCCCACGGCGCCTTCTGCTTATTTTTCACTATTTTAACCTTCACAGGGGCAACGGTATCCAGAACTTTCAAAACACTAGAGGTGACAGAGTTAAACAGTTCATCTACAGTAGAATACGATGCATTTTCAAAGTTTATCATTCCCATAAATAGTTCACTCGTATTTTCATTTATGTGTCTTCTTCGAACAGTTGCAGAGTCCACTGGTGGTTTGTTAGTGAAACACATGTCAAAAAATACACAGAAATGATCCGAAAGAGCAACATCGACCACGCTTATATTTGAAATATTCACCCCCTTTGTAACTAACAGGTCTAGAGTGTGCCCTCTGCTGTGGGTGGGGCCACTCACGTGCTGAGTGAGACCAAAGGTATCAAGTAAAGAACTCAGCTCTTTTGCATTTCTGTCATCAACATTATCCACATGAATATTAAAATCACCTGTAATAACTAAACTATCAAAATCTGTGCATACAACTGAAAGCAACTCGGTAAAATTATCAATAAAACTGTGACATGACTGCGGTGGCTTGTATAGAACTATGAAGAGTATTGGAGGAGATTGTTTTTGTTGTATTTTAAAAGACACATATTCAAATGATGAAAACTTCCCAAGAGACATTCTATGGGAGACAAAGTGGTCTCTAAAAATGGCAGCTAAGCCTCCTCCTTTTTTGTTTTCCCGTATTTCAGATTCAAATTTGAAATTTGGTGGTGATGCTTCTATTAAAACTGCATTTTCTGTATTTTGGTCAAGCCAAGTTTCAGCCATGAACATAAGATCAAGATTATAAGAACAAATAAAATTATTGATTAAAAAAGACTTGTTAGAAAGAGATCTGACATTTAGCATAGCAAGTTTCAAAGTTTCAGTATCAGCGGTTGTGGTCGGCTGATTCTTACACGGAACAAGAATTAGATTTTCCAGATTAGACTGATTAACTCCAGATGTCTTTCTGTAATGTATTCTTTGTGTTATCACTAAGGGAATGGCACAGGTGGCTTCATGACAGGGCCCCAGCCGGGTCTCTCCTCTAACTAGACTGCCAGTGGCTGCGAAGCAGAGACCCTGTGCATCCTAGGGATGCTAATATGATGATAATCATATACTGTCTGTATCGTGATATGTTCAGAATCAAATACTGTCTGTATTGTGATATGTTAGAATCACATCCTGTCTGTATCCTGACATGTTAGAATCACATACTGTCTGTATCGTGATATGTTAGAATCACACACTGTCTGTATTGTGATATGTTCAGAATCACACACTACTGTATCTGTATTGTGATATGTTAAGAATCACACTGTCTGTATCGTGATATGATAGAATCACACTGTCTGTATGGGGATATGTTAGAATCACATACTGTCTGCATGGTGATATGTTAGAATTACATACTGTCTGTATTGTGATATGTTAGAATCACATCCTGTCCGTATCGTGATATGTTAGAATCACATACTATCTGTATCGTGATATGTTAGAATCACATACTATCTGTATCGTGATATGTTCGAATCACATTCTGTCTGTATCGTGATATGTTAGAATCACATTCTGTCTGTATCGTGATATATTAGAATCACATCCTGTCTGTATCGTGATATGTTCAGAATCACATACTGTCTGTATCATGATATGTTAGAATCACATACTGTCTGTATCGTGATATGATAGAATCACACACTGTCTGTATGGGGATATGTTAGAATCACATACTGTCTGTATTGTGATATGTTATAATCACATCCTGTCTGTAATGTGATATGTTAGAATCACACGCTGTCTGTATTGTGATATGTTCAGAATCACATTCTGTCTGTATCGTGATATGTTAAAATCACATACTGTCTGTATTGTGATATATTAGAATCACATACTGTCTGTATCGTGTAATGTTCAGAATCACATACTGTCTGTATCGTGTAATGTTCAGAATCACATACTGTCTGTAGTGTGATATGTTTACAATTGGGCCAAATATTACGATACTTTTGAATAAACACATTTTTGCAGTGTTTGGGCGTGTTTAGTTCAGATGTCTATGATACTTTTTATGGTCTATACATGAACCAGCTGTGACTGTGATGTCATTATTGTCCGTACATGAACTTCCTGTTGAATGCACAAAGACAAACCACTGCGACCAGCGCCCCCTTGTGGATGTGATACACAGATGTAAATTAGAGTAAACTCAGAGAAAACACCAAAGAGAAACTTTGCTACTGTATCAATTTAATTGTGTGTTTCAAATATCACGATACTGAGCACAATGGGCCTCATTCACGAATAACTTCGTAAGAAACTTCTTAAATTTCTTCTCAAGTCATTCTTAAAGGCGCTATACCCGTTTCTGCAATGTTTGAATGTTTAGCACCGCCCCCCAACTCGCTCACAGCCTTCTCATTTCCCCTACGCTCTCATAACACGGAGCCACCTAGTTTTATTTGCGATCTGATATGTATGCTAACATTAGCATTAGCGCAACTTGTAAGCTGTGCAACAATCACTGATGAAATGGTACTAAAGCAATGCACTGCTAACACAATATATAAGTAAAAGAATACCATTAGTTTCGCGTCCGGATGTATTAATTTAAACATTAGAATATATTCTAATATTTAATTATAATTTATTATACAGCTCTTCACAGCAGCAGTAGAACACTCCATTGACTTGAATGCAATTCTTCCGATCATTTTTTCTTGATAACAGAACTCTCAAATCAATAGAGATATCTCACGTGACGTCACGATGCCTCGACCTCGCGGGGCATCCGCCATACTGGAGGACAAGCAAACGCTGTATGATAGTGGCGTGCACCCGGGACCGCATAAACATGTTCAACATTTTTGCCGTTTTTGGCTGCAGCAAAAGGAGAGACAGGGAAAATAAGTTGTGTTACCGACTGCCAGCCGTCCTTACTTCACACGGCTCAAAAACAGAAGACATCTCAAAGAAACGAGAGAGAAATGGCACAACCATACGCAACAACAAAAAACTAATAGCCCCCAGAGCGCCCGAATATGGATCATTTCATTTCTGCTAAGTGAAATCAATTTGATGGCGGATTTAGTGTTATTCCAAAACAAACAGAAGTTTAAGGATAAAACATATCTGTCTGACTGCAACGTGGGGTTGCTCCATAGACTGTAGCTTAGCATAGCTGTTATATATTTGGTCTCACACAGGACCTGACCCGGTTCACAGGGTATCTGACGAAGGCCAGCAGACATGTGAACGACTGAGCCGTGCTCGAGGGTGCCCCGTACTAGTATTTATTAATAAAATATACAGCTCCTCACAGTAGACGCAGAAAGCTCCATTGATTTGAATGTAATCTCATTATTTCCACTGCAGTGTAGCCACACATAGATCCATGGTGTAACAAAAAACACATTAAATGTTAATCGGAGAATACATTATACATATACATTCTTAATATACGTGCACAGAGGTTTTCAGAATTTTCTGTTCACGTTTTCATGAAAAAACACTGTTTTAATGCGACAATATGCGACCGCGGTAAACCTGGATGTAACGAATACATTTTAGGATGCATTTTCAGAGGATCTGATTCATGAATTTAGGTTGAGTATATATTTGGGTCACTAACTGCAGAAGTTTCAAATTCTCTGTTCAGTTTTCATGTAGTTCGAGAGAGTTCTAGTTTTGAACGTCCAGTTATAGATAGCTAGCAGGGCTGTTACTCGCCGAGGTTGTCCTCCAGTATGGCTGCCGTGGCTGCTAGTCACGTGACCGTAGGATCCCTCTATAATGACCGCAGCCCCAATGCAATCTCTGTTTGTAATTCAGGTGTGTAAAATACTGCCATTACTCTGCAAGTACAACAAGCTATCAGCGCCTGTCACTACACTGTGCAGTTTCTCTGCACACTTGTCTGTGTAGAGAAGCTAGCGGAGCTAGCCACGCTCAATAAACAACTACATATCTATCAATCAACACCATTAAACGTCAATCGGACAATACAGTACACATATACATCCTTAACACACATGCACGGACGATTTCAGAATTTGCTGTCAACGTTTTCATGACAAAATTACTGTTTTAAAGTGACAAAAAGCGATCGCGAAAAACCCGGAAGTTACCATGAAACAGCTAGCTAGCTTAGCTGTTACCTGCCTAGCACGTCCCTGTGAAACCTTTGGGAGCTAACTATTTTATTTGCAGTCATTAAATACCTTTCTAATTATAAGGGTGGTCTAATATTTGTTCAAATATGTATATATTTTTTATTTTAGAATTATATTCGAATTTTGAAGTTGAAGCCCTGGTGTTAAGCAGCGCTGTAGGGGCTAGAGGACGCAGGCTGGTCGCTTCTTGTTCTGTGAGCGGAGGAGAACGAGCGTCCCGCTCAGACTCTACTCAGCACTTTTCACGGCCTGAATTTCATACACAGTGGAATCAATGACCTCAAGTTTTCAATTAAATTATGTATTATGATACAACTTGTATGTAGTAAAAAGCATTTTTATGAACTACTTAGAAAAAAAATCGGGTATAGCTTCTTTAAGTAGATTTCTAAGAAGAGCCTACAGTACGTGGGATTCATCAACGCGCTCCTAAGCCGCTGAATTGTTCGCAGCTGTTCTCTCAGATTGATGAATGCCAACTCCTCGTAAGTAGAGCGCGCGTGCCCGGTGATTCATTAGCATAGGTACTTAGCATAGGTAACCGCCCACTAATGCCCATATAAGGGACTGCAGGGCCGTGTGCAGACGCCAGAGGAAACGGCAACAGGCCTAAAGCAAAGAGTTACACGGAGCAAAAGAGTCACCCTTTTTTCTTCTTTTGCCAGACTGAGAATAAAGTTATAAAATGTTGACTTAAAAGTCGAAATATTATGAGAATAAAGTCGAACTAGCAAAATTATGAGGTTAATCTAAGAATATGATGAGATTAATCTCAAAATGTTATGAGCTTAATTTAAAAATATATTTTATTTTAAAGATGAATCTTAAAATGTTTTGAGATTAATCTCAAAATATTTTGGACCCTGGGAGGAGATCCAGCACGGACCAGCGCTGAGACCAATGCAGACCCGAGGAGAGACTGGAGTGACCAGCACACAGAAACCAGCGCGGACAGGAGAGACCGCATAGACTGGAGTGACCTGACTGGAGAGGCCGGTGCGCAGAGACCAGCGCGGACCGAAGAGAGACAGCATAGACCAGACTTGAGAGACCAGCGCGGACCCGTATGGAGAGACCAGTGCAGACCCGTCTAGAGCCATGGGAGAGACCAGTGCAGACCCGTATAGATCCATGGGAGAGACCAGTGCAGACCCATATAGATCCATAGGAGAGACCAGCGCAGAGACTCAGCGCGGACCCCGTAACCTCCTGCAGCAGCAGTATATATGCCGTTGTTCTGTGGCCCGTGAATAAAGAAATGCCCCCTATAAATAGGAAGGGGTCACTAATACACGGCAAGATTTCCAATGTATTTTGAAAAGCGTTGGCACATTTAATTTGAAAATGAATATGAAAAATAATATGTAACCACAAAAATGAAATAATAGATTAAATACATACATCAATATGACGGACATATCACTGGAATGTTGTATTTTTATTAAACTTCACCAAAGAGGACAACCCCGGCGTGTGAACATGTCGGCACTGAATGCGTACGAGTGCTCCTGAGGACTCGTAGGATTTGTACTTTCCCAAGAGAAATTCTGGTTACGAGAAAAATTTGTGAATGCCACTTTCTTCGTAAAAACCTCGTAAGTAGGATTTACGTACAAATCTGTTCTTAAAGACCTTATGACGGGTTTTTTTTTTTTTTAAATAGTGGATATCAAAATTGCATGACAATGTCAATTTGAAAGAGATTCCGGCAAAAAAAATCCTATATTTTATAAAAAGAAGGTGTTTTTCATGAATTTAAGTTGTCTATGCTCTAACCTGTGTGTGACGTCACAGTGGGTAACGCCCATGCATTGAAAACCATGGATCTATGCCACAGGACTGCCTTTTCTCTCTTCTCTCCACTGATGCCCAACACAATACTGCACTCTACAGGTGACAATTGCTCACTACACATAAATTGCCGTTTTGAGTGTGAAAAAGTGTCCGAGGTGGGATTTGAATCCAAGTATCTAGATTGGCAGTCCATCGACACAACCACTGGACTATCTCAGTGACAACGAAATGTGACATTCTAGTAGTTATTTCAGACTCGCTGTACACGGCCTTGTCATCTTGAATATCCGCGAAAAAAGAACGAATACCAAATTGTAAACAACTTACAGCGTTGAAACGTACCCGTTCTGACGTCACCAAGGGCTGTGAAGTTTTTTCGTTTCTAAGGGCGTTGCTATGGGGTTATTTCGATTTGGGGGGGATCA
>OZ035833.1:9343285-9513285 GCA_964034765.1 Knipowitschia caucasica | reverse complement strand
AATAAATCACGTCTGTATTCGTTTTTTACCTTTCGTCTTCTGCTGCTCCAACAAATTAGACTTTCCCCATCCTTGCTTAGTCTCTTTCTCTCCGTAACTGTTCACTGAAGAAGAACATCCACTTGTATTTCCCAAAGTATAATCCATTCTGCAGATTTAATCAAAAAACGCCCCGAAAAGAGGTCCACACTGCTCTTTTACATTTCACAAAGTTTGAGCTTTTCATGTTCAGATGTCTATTACATCTAATATGTACAGTATGAGGATTGGCTTTAGAGCCTATTTTATCGAGCCAACAGGTGTCACCGGCACTGCCTCTGGATGTTGAGAAACATTGAACCAGTCCGGCCCTCGGCTCGTAGCAAACCTTTTTTTTTGGCCCTCTGATGTATTTTACTTTGACATGCCTGCTCTAAGCCAAGTAATTGACCAGACTGGCTATGGATACCGCCTCAGGAACGGAGCAAAGATCAGTCACCTCCTCTACATGGATGACATCAAGCTGTACGCCAAGAGCGAGAGAGACATCGACTCTCTGATCCAAACAACCAGGATCTACAGCCATGACATCAGGATGTCATTCGGACTCGAGAAATGTAGCAGGATGGTGACTCGGAGAGGCAAGGCAGTCCACACAGAAGGGATCTCACTCCCAGAGGGAACAATAGCAGACGTTGAGGACAGTTACAAGTATCTCGGTATACCACAGGCAAATGGCAACCTCGAACAGGTGACGAGGAAAGCGGCAACTGCCAAATACCTCCAGCGAGTAAGGCAGGTCCTAAGAAGCCGGCTCAATGGCAAGAACAAGGCCCGGGCAATTAACAGCTACGCCCTGCCAGTGATCAGATACCCTGCCGGAATAATCAGGTGGCCAAAGGAAGAGATTCAGACCACGGATGTTAAAACTCGAAAGCTCCTTACCATGCATGGCGGGTTCCATTCCAAATCCAGCACCCTGAGACTGTACGTAAGCCGTAAAGAAGGAGGCCAAAGACTAGTGAGTGTGAGAGCCACTGTCCAGGACGAAACATCCAAACTCCATAACTACATCATGGAGAAGGCCAAAACGGATGACGTACTCAGTGAATGTCTCAGGCAGTGGCGAGATGAGGAGGTGCTGGAGGAGAGCCCATCATGGGAGAACAAGCCCCCACGGCATGTACCACCGGAGCATAACAGAAGTGGCTGATCTCAAGAAGTCCTACCAATGGCTAGAAAGGGCTGGCCTACAGGACAGCACAGAGGCACTCATCATGGCTGCACAGGAACAGGCACTGAGCACCAGAGCGATAGAGGCCCAGATATACCACACCAGACAAGACCCAAGGTGTCGGTTGTGCAAAAAGGCACCTGAGACGATCCAACACATAACTGCAGGGTGCAAGATGCTGGCAGGGAAGGCCTACATGGAACGCCATAACCAAGTGGCTGGCATAGTGTACAGAAACATCTGTGCAGAGTATGGGCTGGAAACCCCAAGGTCTAAGTGGGAAACTCCTCCAAAGGTGGTGGAGAATGAGTGTGCAAAGATCCTGTGGGACTTCCAGATACAGACCGACCGAATGGTAATGGCGAACCAACCTGACATCGTGGTGGTAGACAAAGGGCAGAGGACAGCCGTGGTGGTGGACGTGGCAATTCCAAGTGATGGTAACATCCGGAAAAAAGAACATGAAAAGCTTTAGAAATACCAAGGTCTCAGAGAGGAGCTGGAGAGGGCCTGGAGGGTAAAGGTGACAGTAGTGCCCGTGGTGATCGGTGCACTCGGGGCAGTGACCCCGAAGCTAGAAGAGCAACCTCGGACATCTTGGTCCAGAAATGTGCAGTGCTAGGAACAGCAAAGATACTGGCCTCTGGTAGAGGACCCGAGCTTAGAGGGGGATAACCGCCCACGGAGGGCCAAAGGTGAGTGGACAATTTTATATATATATATATATACACATGGGGCTGTCAAAATTATCGCGTTAACGCACGTTAATACATTTTTTTCATTAATCGCGTTAAAAAAATTAACGCATGCCCACGCATCCCATAATAACACTCAGAATGCCGCGGACACGTGCGTGTGTTGGTGACAGAGCAGGTCTCTGGGAATCTACGTTTTAAAATAATACACGCGTGACCATGTCCGTGGGACACATGCTGTTGTTTCCTGTATGAACTCTGCGAGCTGAGCTGTGGGCGCTCAGGACAGCAGTTCCTCCAGCGGCTGTGATCACGGTGAACGGCGCCGTAACGTGATCATAAACCACGCACAGATGTGCATGTCTTTGCGTAACCGGTGCACACAAAAAATACAGCGCAAAAACTGGACAACGGAGCCTCAGTCTCCTCCGTGTCTTCTCCCGAAGCGCACTTGCTAAATTAAAGCTGGGGTACCTAATTTTCCCTTCCACTATCAGTTCATGTTGGTTGACTCAAACGTAATGGTGTGAGCAAATCAAACAGATTTTATTACATTCTGCCTCAGACTGTTTTGAAATGTCCCTCATCTGTAACAAATAATAGTTTTTATCTGAGTCTAAACAGAAAGACAGAATGTTAAAAATGTTAATGCCATTTTATGTGGATTTATTGTTATAACAAACAAATACAGTTCATATGTACACTATACTGTCCTTTATCTTTCCATTCAAACAACCATTTACACAAAAATATGGCATTATTTTGTCGATAGTTTTAAATGCGATTAATTAATTTTTAAGCTGTAATTAACTCGATCAAAAAATGTAATCGTTTGACAGCCCTAATATATACACATGCGCACACATATATACATATACACACACATATATATATACATATATATATATATATATATTATATATATATATATATATATATATATATATATATATATATATATACACACACACATAGATGCACACAGTTATACACACACACGTATTTATACACACACACATATACATACGCACACAGATATACACACACACAAACACACACACACAGTTATACACACACATATACATACACGTACATATATATACACACACACACACACATGCACACACACACATATATATACACACACACAGATACACACAGTTGTACACGCACACACATACACACACAGACACACACACAGTTATATACACACACACATGCGGCAGTGCAGGCGGGCAGTGGCAGGCGGGCAGTGGCAGGCGGGCAGTGGCAGGCGGGCAGTGGCAGGCGGGCAGTGGCAGGCGGGCAGTGGCAGGCGGGCAGTGGCAGGCGGGCAGTGGCAGTGGCAGGCGGGCAGAGGCAGGCGGGCAGAGGCAGGCGGGCAGTGGCAGGCGGGCAGTGGCAGGCGGGCAGTGCAGGCGGGCAGTGGCGGCGGGCAGAGGCAGGCGGTGGCGCAGTGGCAGGCGGGCAGAGGCAGAGTGGCAGGCGGGCAGTGGCAGGCGGGCAGAGACAGCCGGGCAGAGGCAGGCGGGCAGTGGCAGGCGGGCAGAGGCAGCCAGGCAGAGGCAGGCGGGCAGAGACAGCCGGGCAGGGCAGGCGGGCAGTGGCAGGCGGGCAGAGGCAGGGCGGCAGAGGCAGGCGGGCAGTGGCAGGCGGGCAGTGGCAGGCGGGCAGAGGCAGGCGGGCAGTGGGCAGGCGGGCAGTGGCAGGCGGGCAGAGGCAGGCGGGCAGGCAGGCAGGCAGAGGCAGAGGGCAGAGGCGGCGAACAGACAAACTGGATCAACGCACAGGAAGCGTGGGAAGTACAAAAAACAATCCCAAATCAGTAGAGCAGAGACCATAAATGTTGCACTAACAAGAAGCGACAACGAACTGGCCTCGACTTGCTGGGAACGAGGCTTCTTATGCAGCTGGAGATGACTGGCAAGTGGAGCCAGGTGTGTAGCCACGCCCAGGAAGGTGGAGACAAGACAAACACAGAAGGGGAGGGAGGCCCCGTCCCAATACTCGCACTTCCACCCTCGCGCCCCTGATCCACACTTCGCCGTAGCCTGCATCTATGCGCACTCTGGCGAAGGATATTGCCCATAATTCTTTGCGCGGTACACACCAAAACGACGGGAAAATGAAATTAAATATAAATTTTGAAATATATATGCAGTATGTGTGTAAATAAGTTTTGTTACTTGGAAGAAGCATTAACTTGATTGAAGAATTAAGACATTGTGCTTTAACAATTTAATAACTTTTTAAAGCTGCGTTTATATAACATTCAATTTAAACTTTACACTTAGTACAGAATGCATGAAAAGCTGACCAGATAGTTACCCACATTTAATTAACATTTTACAGCTATCCTCTAATTAAAAACAACTAATATACATGTATTTTAACGTGTCTGTGAAGCAATTCATATTGTTTCCCAAAGGGTCAGGACAAAATTACTTTAATTACTTTAACTTTATTTAATTAAATTTAACTTTAATTTTTATAAAAGTTTAGGTCTGAAAATGACCATCTCTTGACGTTTTCGTAGTCGATGACGTAAACTGCACTCAGTGTGCACTGTCCCCCAATTCCGCCTTTTGTGCACGCTTGCAACCCTGCGCACTCCAACCCTTGCGCGCACTTCAAACAAATGCACACTTCATCGGAGGGCGTAGGGTGCAGTGTGGGTATTGGGACTGGGGTCCGGAGAGAGACAGCTGGGAGCAGATCCTGACATTGTTGTCATTTATCTTTCCATTCAAATACAACCATTTTACAGAAAAAGAGGGCATCATTTTGTCGATAGTTTGAACTAATTACGATTTAATTAATTTTAAAGCTGTAATTTTATTCGATTAAAAATGTAATCATTTGACAGCCCTAAAATTACATTTAAAAAAAATAAACTCTAAATCACAACAATTGGAATTATTAAACACATTGAAAATAAAACACAAGTAATTAAAAAAACCTTTAAAACATTAAAGTCACTCACGGTTATAAAATCACACATTTCCACAGAATGCATTAAAAAGAACGCGTCCAGAACCGCCGTAGAATACCAGCAATATGGCTAACTCCTCATATACACAAACCATAAAGAAACAGGAAGCGTTATCTAGACCAACAATGTACACCCGGTGAGTCTTTACAAACCCAAACAACATGGTGCCGTTTTTGTGAAGGGAAAAAAAAACACACAATACTATTAAAAAAAGAAAAGTCCCCTATCTTTAAATGCAGCAGAACCACATTTTACTTCATAACGTGGCCTTTTTTATGACTCAGCCAAAACCTTTCAAACCATTATTTTCTGGCAGACGACAGACGGCCTCCTGCAGCAGTGAGAGTCTGACCGTCACGCTTCGTTTTGTGAGGTTTGTGCGACATAAATAATGACTAAACCCTGACTGCAGGAGTGTTTGAGCCTGGGGGGAGAAACACTCAAATGAATTTCTCCTGCTCTAATGATGTTCAAAACAAACAGAACCAGCGCCTCACGAGGCAGAAACAGGCTCTCATGTAAAAACCTCTCAGCCAGACTATATTCTCTATTTAAATCTGGACTGCAGACAGAGGTGTTTTAGAGCGGCCGGTCTAACTCTTTGTGGACAGAGGTTCGGGTTTAAAGCGGATATTTCAAATGTGTTTGTAGTATTTTGAATATTTTACAAAAGTAAGTAGGTGATCTTTTTTTTTTTGCAGGTATTTGTCTCTCACTCCAAACAGTCCTCTCAGCAAGAAGGTCCTGGGTTCGAATCCCGGTTGGACCAGGGCCTTTCTGAATGGAGTTTGCATGTTCTCCCCGTGTTTGGTATGTGACCTCCTGTACTTACTTACTTACATGTTTATAACCCATCTGTACTTCTCAGCAGGTTTTCCCAACATTTTGTTCTTCTCCAAAGAACTTTATTCAAGAAGATCTCCAACTCACGGCCGAGCTTCCATTCCTTTGAATGTGACGAGGAAACGCAGGGAAAAAACTCCCAACACTCAGCGGCACGGCACACCAGAAAGTGTGTGCGGTGGACGTCAGAGATGGAGGACAGTCCATGCTCGTGTTGTCTCTCTTCTTTGGCATCGCCTTTTCTTTTGATCACACTTTTTCTCTGAGAAAACGACAAACTATCGCCACTGCAAACTCTTCGTCCGCCATGATTGTTTACTCTCAATAGATAATCTGATGGATTTCCGTCTGACCTGGGAATGCCTCGGGAGTGAAATCGGTTTGTGTGTGATGTGTGTGTTTTGTGTGATTTTGCCTCTTGGCTGCGCACCCCCCCTCACACTGTGCGACCAAAGTGGTTAGGACCCTTGATTTTTTGTCTCATGTGAACCAGGCTTTAGGTTCCACCTATAGCAATAATTGTAAAATCATTTCAGCGGGCCCTAACAGTGGTCTGCCGGGCCACATTTAACCCGTGAGCCTTAGGTTTGCTCTCTTTGTTCCTGTGAAGCACTTTGGACAGCTGGTGGGAGTTATACTGTTGCTAAACAATTATATTTTTTTACATTATTATGAGCAAAAGAAGAGGAATCCTACACAGACACAGGATGAACATGCAAACTCCACATAGATGGCCAGTCTGAATCTTGTCACAGAGCACAAAACGGCTGCTGCACATAGATTTTC
Organism: Knipowitschia caucasica; assembly: GCA_964034765.1. Lineage (NCBI taxonomy): Eukaryota > Metazoa > Chordata > Actinopteri > Gobiiformes > Gobiidae > Knipowitschia > Knipowitschia caucasica. The sequence goes on along the minus strand of OZ035833.1, from coordinate 9,506,756 downwards.
TTCCAACTGAGAACGACAGGATCCGTGTCAACGCCTTCAGAAGATGGATCTAATTCGAGATTTGTGCTAAAAGGATGTGTTTGTGTGTGGTTTGTTTGTTTGTGTATTTCTGAGGAGTGACAACACAAAGTCAGAGGTTCAGGGCTGCGTGAGTCAGGTAAACATGTCCAAATAAAGCATTTAGATTCACATTCACATAAAGGTCAAAACAAGCGACTTGTGGCGTGACTCATTTTAATTAATAGTGAGATCTGAATATTTTCCAACGACAACAAGAGTCACGGGTTTCAGCCAGAGGGGGGAAGGGGTGGGGGGGGGGGACAGTGTTACTGAGTCAGATCTGTGGAGTTTGAGCTTGCTGAAGAAATGTAAGAAGTTTAGCAAAAAAAAAAGTTATATTAGGTAGGATTATCTCTTCTTTCTATAAATTATGTATATATTTATACATGTACATATATACATATTTTGTTTGCATCATTTTTATGCAAATGCAAGTATGTTATATACTTCTGACGCCCTCCCTCCATTTGTTTTTGAATAATTCTCAAAATTTTAAATTTTAAAAACACTATAGTGGAAGCTTCAGAGGACGAGTTGCGCTCCAACTCCAACACTGAAGTAAAACTTGTGTTTCACAGCAAAAGGTCCTGGGTTTCCATTCAACCTTCAGGCCTTTTTGTGTGGAGTTTGCATGTTAGATTTTCCTCCGGGAAAAAAACCCTAACCCTAACCCTGAACCAGTGGGGGGCGGGTTCGGCTCAAAAGGTCCATGAGCATGTGCGCTGACATACTTACAATCTCACTCTTGAGCCGTTGGGGGTGTTCCCGGAAAGAGAATTATCCAATGGATTCTTATTGTGCCTGTTTCCTCTCGAAAACGGTTCTTTACCATACAACTGAGGGATTTATATTTTTATCTTTCTTTTAAATTTACTGTAATTATTATATGATTAATATGCTATTTTGTTTTGTTCAGCACTTTGAGTTGCCTTGTGTATGAATTGTGATGTACAAATAAACTTGCCTTGCCTTTACAGGGTGGTTCAAAAGTCGGCTCTTGGCCCAATCGCTCCTTACAGATGATGTCAATGCTGAGGGGAGGTCTTATTTGTTTTTTTGAACAGCTTTTAGCATCTGTGGATATTTGAATGCACTCTCCTTTCCTGTGGGACCATAGTCGTCACTTACTGTTGGTTAATATCTACAGACTATAGTGTAAAAAACTATATCAGTATGTGTGTATGGTTATGCTTCATTAGACTAGTTACAGTATATTAATATGTGTATTTACTTGCTGGTGCACTACTGAGTTTGCTTTTGCATGTATGCCCATGTGGTTGTTACTGCAAATAAAAGGATTCTGTATCACCTTTCATAAACCAAGATATCTTATTTCGAGATGGATGTGGATCAAACATGAAATTGGACTGATGAAAAATTACAATGTGCAATATTCAGCTTAGTACGTACTCACAATAAGCCTTGGCTGCATCAACTCCCAAATCCATCAAGGTTTCAGAAATATTTGATCAACTGAATAAACGCCCAGCGTTCGCTTTGTTGTGAATAGAGGGTGATTTCCTTAAGGTTTGTGTTTGTCATAGCCGTGATGAAAGGGAAGCTGTGAAGGTCGCAGAGGGAGCAGGGTTCACGTTCCTGCAGGAGCGCGGCGGGTGTTGGCTCTGAATAACATAGTTCGCTGAGAGAGTGCTTTCTCTGACACCAAAAATCACTGTCATGAGGATCTACGAGAGCGACTCTGGAGACGAGAGGCAGGACGCCCCCCCCAAAAAACCCCATTTTTAAAAAAGAGAGAAATACATGAATCTAAAGCTTACAGCAGTGAGGGGCCACCAGTGAGAGGAGAGCTGGGCAAACTAAAAGGTTAACCGAGAAAAAACAAACCCAAAACAAACTTCAATAATAAATAATGCGTCAGTTTTTTTTGGACGACACCTTTGTTAGTATCTTTCTCCATACAGTGTGATGGATAAACTACTGCTGTAGCCACGGCTGCCCTGGGGCCACGAATTGACAGAAGCCGAGAGATACAGTATTCAGCACCAGACTCATTCTATGTGAGGGAAGTGTCTTGACTAAGGACTCACACAGCCGCCTCACTGTGGCACCTGAGTTTCCCAGAGGTTCTCCCATCACGTACTTAGTGGCCCATGTTCCACTTCTTCTAGGTTACGATCAGCAGTAGTTTTACAGGGGATGCACATAACCAGTGCCGGGCGTGTCCCAGTGGGGGGGGGGGGGGGGGGGGGCTGTATTTGTTGACAAATTCTCTCTTGTCTTTATGGGGCCTTAACTCATTGATGCCATTGACATATATGTCTGAGAACCATCTTGGCTATTGAGCTGGAAATACAGGACAATAAAAGGAGACTAAAACAATCTTATTTTTGTGATCAAAGTATACAAACCAGTCTTTCAGAATTGTTTCACATTTTCACATAGTCTTACGCTTAAAATTCTGTGGGTTCTTGTGGAATAGTGAAAACATAAAACAGCTGCAGTCAAAAAAAGGAGGATATTCACAAATTTTAGGAAATAACCACTCTCTCTACAGGGACTGAACATGGCGGGAGAGGCGTGCAACGAGCCCAGCTTCCTCGTGCGCGCTTTGTTTACAAGTCACTGTCAGCATTGCTCACACCAAGCTCACTTTCCAAGACGATTCACACTTTTTCCACTTTGTCAGACTACATAGGTAGATAACGTTTTACGGGAAGTGATTTGTCATGGCTTCTCCAAACTTTAACTGTCGGTGTAGAAGCTTGCCAACTGACGCTTCGCTGAGAAACACCAATACTGGGGTTTCAGTGGCGCGCACCGTCGTTGTGAAAATTTAATATCCCACAAAAACACACTGGTCTGTTTTGACAGCACGATACGACCGCCTCATGTCTTCATGTGTCACAGAAGATTGACAATTAGGAAAGGCAATAGTCATTGGGGGGGGGAGGTATTGGTGAGGTGGGGGTGCTCATAAGTTTTCGCTTCAGGCTAATACTCTTTTGAGCAGAATTAACATGTTAAAATGAATAATAAATCTAAATTACTGAAATATACAAGGAGAACATGCTCTTTTCTTTGATGAGAGCTTGGATGCTAGTGTGCATATTACTTCTGCTTTCTTTCAAAGCATTATAAAGCAGCAGTTGCAGACCAGCACTAAATAGCCCCTCATTCCCTCAGCTGATTCATTAACCCGAAAGTCTTTCTCTCAACAGAAAATCAATAAGAGAGGAGTGAACATGGCAACTATAAGCTTCACTTCTGTCCACACTGCGCCCCAATGACTGCACCAGATCTAGATCAAATCATTTGTTTTTTTTTTTTGCCACGCTCTAAATCCCAGCATGCCGTCGACTCCGAGGACTTCAAAAACTTGTTGATTTGCCAAAAGGCCAAGAGTGGTAGGAGTTTGAGTTCTGTAGCCAAAGCGAGTTGAGCTCCCTGTCCTTTTGACCCCTTTCCTTTTTCTGCAGGAAAAAAAACTACAACAAATATAAACTAGATAAACCTCAGGGAGAACCACAGTGATGAAGAGATCTCATACTTCTATGGACGTGCTTTTCCATTCTGGAGAGAAGGAGTACAAGGTTGTTGAGCTAATTAGTCGCAAAGATATTAATTCTTCTGTCAAGATTGAAGATTCAGAGGGAAATTTTTCTTGGACTCACAGTGCTGCCACACAAAAGACCGGACACAGAACACAATACAGTCCCACAACAGAAGCTTATCGGGACTCTCTTCTAGTCTCTGGTCCATTCTGCTGGTCACTCTCTGGTCTCGCTCTCGGGTCTCGCTCTTGGGTTCTCGCTCTCTGGTCTCGCTCTCTGGTCTCACTCTTGGTCTCTTTCTAGTTCTTATCCCTGTTGTCTTCTTCTGGTCTCACTCTGGTCTCTCTCTCTGGCCACTCTCTCTTGTCTCTGTCGCTGGTGTCTCATTTTCGGTGGTCTTCATTTCTGGCCTCTCTCTGGTTCTCGTCTCTCTGGGACTCTCTCTGGTCTCTTCCCTTGCCATTCCTAAATAACCAAGTCCATAACAATTCAATTGCCTCTACTCACCTCTGGAAACGCCATGTTCCAGCTTTCTTTTTTTCCCCAGCTGTCATCAGTCCGAACAAAAAGCGCACTCCCTACTTCTCCCATCTGAGAACGAGCCAGGATCTTGCTGTATTTTCTCGCTAAGATGCTCGCTAGGATTTTTTCGTTTAAAGATTTGACGATTTATTTTGTCGCCAAGATTTTCAACATTGGGACCAAAACGCCCCCCTTTTGATCTGTGTTCGGCCCAGTAGTCGAGGGGGAACATATCACCAGAAATGGCTCGACCACCAGCCTTACACTGAGCTTGCGTCTTGGTTACTTGGTTTCAGAGTCAGGTAAAGTCATTCACATGTATCCAAAAACCTAGCCTGGCTCTGCCCGATCCTTGTAGTTCCGCCAGGTGCTCCACCTGAGGCGTTTGGCCTGATCCCAATGGTGTCCTGGTATTTATCGAGCCCATAGGAAAGCCTTCCCCAGATTATTTTTTAATCGACCAAATCAGGATTGCCGGTGTTACGTGAGGTTCTGCACTGCCTTCTCAGATTCTCTCATGCAGGAGCGAGAAGAGGAATCCAAGATGGCGGCTCGGAAAGTCCGCGAAAATTTAATTTAATTCTTTTTTAAAAGAGTAAATACGACGAATTAGACACGGATGTCACTTTTAATGCAATTTGAGGCGAGATGTAGATGGTTCTATGTTGCTATCATACGTGTTTTTGTATCGAATAGTGGGGTGGTGTGTTTCTAAGGTCAAATGTTTCCTGTAAAGGTTTGGTTTTGAAGCACTGGTTCAGTGTTATGATACCACACTATGCAGCATGGGTTGTCCAGGTTGGGTCGGTTCCGCATTTTTTTTTCCAAGAGCTTTTAGGTACAGAAAGTACAAAATAAACGAATCATGATAGCCCAAGTTGATTATATTAGTTTTTAGCCAAAAAAATCATTTGGAGTGTTTTTGGTGGTGTGGGTACGTCTCGGGATTTATGGGTTGTAAAAATATTGAGTGGGCTTTGGCAACCTATGGGAGCCGTGTGCTTCTGATGTGAGTGGTTGAAAGCAGACAGTGTTGCCAACTTAGCGACTTTGTCGCTAGATTTAGCGACTTTTCAGACCCCTATAGCGACTTTTTTTCAAAAAAAGCGACTAGCGACAAATCTAGCGACTTTTTCTGGTGTTATTGGCGACTTATCTGGTGTTTTGGCGACTTATTGGTGTTTTGGAGACTCGTGAAGCACGTATTGTTCTGCTGTCCTCAACGTGAGCCCCTCCCCCGTCCCAAAGCACTTACAGGCGGCCAGTCTCACAGTAGCCTTGCGCAGCAGTCCCAGCTACAGTCTATGGGCGGAGCAGAGAGAGAGAGAGAGGAGACTCAAAAGCACAGGAAGTTTTCAGGCTGCTGCAGACTGAACTTCAGCTCCACCACCACCACACATCCAAAGCTCCCGGCCACTCCTACCACCGCCACCCCCACTACCCCCCACTCCATCCGCGGCAGCTCTGTCCGTGACTCTGTTTTCTCTCAGTAGTGGGTCACATTAAATCATTTGTTATGCCAAACTATGAAAAAAAAAAAAAACTTACAAAAATAAACCTAAGTAACTCTGCCAGAGTGTGTCTTTTGGGTCACTTTGCCTTAAATTTGGTCCCAAGCCCGGATAAAGGAGGAGGGTTGGTTGTAGAGCTAGCAATTTCACCCTACATAACAATCTTTTGATTACATTTGCTGTTATAACATTTAACAATACAGGACAAAACTGATGTGTGTAATGTGGATCTAGACAAAGCATTAAAATCATTAAATGTTGTTAATGTTGAAATTATTTTTGTACATTTGTAGTTCTAAACATATTTAGGGTGTTTTTACTCACTTTTGTCTCTCCCACGACCTTATTCCTCTCTCCTACAGCGTCCGTTACAGTTATTTGCAAATGGCAAATTATGCAAATTAGGCGATGACGTCATTTAGCGACTTCTAGCGACTTTTGGGACACAGCCAATAGCCTAGTCCCAGACTCATCGTGTGTTAGTGCACTTGATGAGATCTGGCGACGAGTCCCAGGCTATTCCAAACCCAGCTCAGTCTAAGGAAAACAAAACGGCTGCAGATCTGTGGGGTAAAATTGGTCTTTTTGCTTTGTGAACAAACATGTTGTCTTTTCGTAGATCCCTAAATTGCCCTTGAGACAGTTTTTTGCTTTGCTTTTCGCTCACCCCACTCAACACATCTGCACACAACATTCGTCAAGTCGCCATAAGACTTTCATTAGATCGGTGTGTTTCCATCTCCTTTTGGAAACCATCAGTTCAAAAACATCGGTCCCCTAAATAGGAAACATCCCAGCTCTGCGGGGCCAGGGGATGTTTTGCAGCTCCAGCCTCCCCTCTGTCAGCGCCGCACAAATCATCTGCCAAGTGCCTTCTCTTCATATTCAGGCAAATTGGAGCAGATCATCCGTTTGGCCTTGGGCTTCTTCCATCACCTCTGCACCTCTCTCCCCCCCTCTACCTCGTGGTCTCACCTCCCGGGCTTCGCATCCATCTACCACTCCCCCACTCACCTCCGTCTGCTCAGCGGTCTTTGATCCGGCTCCTGCCTCCTGTCATCACAAAACAGGCATATATAAATCAGGCAGCGGCTTTTGACAGCGCGCCCACAGCCAGCGCCTTCTTATCTACCTCTCGCTGATCTGATTCCATCATGCATCGACACGCAAGCCCCACCCTCCCCTGCTCCTCTTTCTTCAATCTGTTCTCTCTTCTTACTTTCTACTCATGTTTTTTATGTTTTGAAACCGCAAACGCAAGGCCCACAGGCCAAATAGCTGTCTCCAGTCAGTTGTTTTTTAGTGGGCCCTTGAATCATGATTTTTGGATATTACCTAATAACCTGCAGCATTGATGGGTGAGGTTGATAGGAGCCTCCATGAAAACCTGTGTACTCACTTTTAAAGTAAAAAATATTTTATCAAGACATACAACCATTATCATGTATTTTATTATAATAAATGTACCCATTCACCCCCCCCACACTTATAATTTGTTTCCATTTCAAAAATAAAGTCTCTAAAATCCCAGATTGTCAGTCAAGCTGCAGATGGATAGTGCTTTTCTGGAGAAGAATGGATATCCTCCATCATCGTCATCTAATGTCTTAGCTGTGTCTGTTAATTGCTATTTAACCTGCTGCCCCTTGTTCTGTGTGATGATGAGACCCCCTCAATCGGCTTCTTTTTTCTACTGTACATGTGAACTGGCCCGACTCTCGGGGCTGTGATCTACAGCCTCCAGTCCTGGACTCTATACAGCGTCAGTCCTGGATATACCGCCTCGGTCCTGGTTCTACTAGCCTCAGTCCTGGATCTACACCCCTCCAGTCCTGGATATTTCCCACAGGGCCTCAGTCCTGGATCTACAGCCTCAGTCCTGGATCTACAGCCTCAGTCCGGATCTACAGCCTCATGTCCTGGATCTAACAGCCTCAGTCCTGGTTCTACAGTCAGCGTTTTTTCCTAGCCTCATCTCTGATGCAGGAGGGTCGAAAGGACAGTGTTTGATCCTGGAGATTTATTGCACAATTATTAACAAGTACGTACAGTGGTCGATCCTGACTCCTTGGACCCAATGGCTTTCTCTTAGTGTTTGGGATTATTGCATTTCCCGTGTTTGAACTGTTGTATCTCTGATCTTTTCTTTGCAGTCTTTGGATGGACGACTGCTGTTGTGATTTAGAGCCTCGTACAAACATAAATGGAAGTGAACAGGAGGAGCTGGGTCTGGAACACAGTAAACATGGGCAGTTCTAGGTTTTAGTAGATGGAAATCGCAATCAGGCACCGGTGCGGTTAGCAGCGGAATGTGTGAAGCGGTGAAAATTGGTTCTTGGATCTGTTTGGGGGCCTGGTGTCGGTGATGCTGGGTTACAATGGCGTGAGTTGAGAAGAATCCAAGTCGTTCTCAGGTGACGGTCCATCCTCCAGAGAAAAGAGTTAAGTATTCACAAGAGTCTGAAGTTCACAGTGATGGGAAGATGGTTTAGAGTGTCGAGACCGACCAATCAGTGCCGACGTCTGACTCTGTGGGGTGTCTTGTCCTTGAAGCTTGGGGATAATCCGATCATTCCATTTTCCATTCCCTGTTACATCAGTCGATTCTATTGACTCTGTCCTCCAAATCTTAATTTCACCATTTCCCTGAACGCTTGAAAATGGGACGATTGCCAAAAGGCGACTAAAATGGCAGTTACAGAAAGACAATGTATTTTATAGAACTGAAACTGAAATATCTCCATGGTCACTACCCCACATCAACTCCCATGAACCTCTGATGCATCAGTATCTGCTTCACCTGCGGCGTATTCAACAGTGCCTATCCATTCTGGCTCTAAGGCTTTCAGCTCGTGCAGCAACAGTCCTCCCTATCAAACCCTCTTGTCTCTTGGCTCAGCTCGCCACCACCAGGTTTTAGCTTCAGGTGATGTCATTGTTGTCCTTAAATTGTGACCTGCATACATCACGACAGTGCGTTCACCTTGCATGCAAAAGCAAGATCCCGTCAGACATCCTGAGGCTGTGCAGGGCAGAGGGTCTTGGGTAGCGCTGCTGATGGGAGACCTCCTTGGGAACAGCAGGTGGCCACAGTGGGGCGGTCATGGCTGCGGCTTGGTAAAGTGCCACAACAATGTGGTGTGTGTCCTTAGGGCAAGACACTTCCATCCTCGGTCCAGAAAATGTGCGTCGGTAGGAACAAAGATACTCACAGAACCCTCAAACTCCCAAGACCCGGGTCAAAAGAGTCGGAATAAGGGCACACGGAGGGCGAAAGGATGTATGCGTGTTTTCGTTTTTTTATATTTAAATTATGGCAATTGAGTTGTTATGCTATAATGTCTCGCTGGGTGGAAAAAAACCAAGCCATATCCAATTATTTCATGTAAACCACAGTCAAATCAATAACAATCAATTCCTTTGGTCTCTTCTCTGCTAATGGGTCTTGGTTCTATCTGCGGAGGCTTCAGCACCGTGTGGGAGAAGACCTCAGACCCATAGGCCTCCTCTTCTCTACGATGGCCTCATCTTGGTGTATGAATGATGTATATCTGTTCTGTCTTTATGTATGTTTTATTGCCAGTGTCACTGAATGTCCTCTTTTATATCTATTTCGTTTGGAAACCAAGTTTGGTGCAAAAAATAGATTTTAAAATGTTCAAACACCTCTTACTGTTAAGTCTTTTCAAATAGATCGAGGAACGAGAGGTTATTAGTCGTGGTCTGGTTCTCAACTCTTTATGATTATTTATTCACCACAGACTTAATAAGCAACAAACAGACACATAGCATCACACACACACCACACAATCTCACACAAAATACAACTCATGCACACACACAGCACCTTAGGAGCACACACACATACATACACCAAACAATAGAAACACACACACACAACAGTAAACCACGCAGCATACCTACACAAACACTTAGCACACACACACACACAGGTAAAACATACAGCTTCAGACACACACATTCTCACACATATACATAACACACTCAGACATAGGGCACAAACACACACCACAGACACACACACACACACACACACACAGCACATCGGAGCATGCACGCACACACACACACAACACCACCCACACCCACACAGCCTGTTCAGCTGCATTAAAATCGCTGCCAGGATTTTTCCATTATTATTTCTCACCTTCACTTTTATGCAGCGCTCGATCAGCTCCTGCCGCTCACACCAGACCAGATGGAGACGCGAGTCTGCCGGTGATTGTGGTGGAGAGTCGGTGAGTGTTTTACAGGAGGCGAGGGGAGGTGAGGGGAGGTTGCTGAACGACGACACAAGACTATGCTCTGGTGATAATTCAGAGTCTGAACAGCCGCACACCTCCTTGGATACAAAACCCTGATTTTTTTTTTTGTCACAACTATATTTTTGGGGATGTAAACTAAAATAGAAGGACATGTCATTGTGACCAAAGACTAAAATGGATCAAAAAGTAAACGAAAAAATAGACCTTGGAACAAAATCCAATCGGAGTAAGTTAGTGAGTAGAGATGGACTAATGGAGGAAACACAACTGGGCCAGACTAGATGTGAGGAAACCCCAATGAGGGCTTGCCTTAGTCAGCACCGGTGTGGTGCGAGCTGTGGACCAGAAGCTATTGCTAATGCTAACTAAACACCACTATGGCTAACGCTAACCACAACCACCACTTTTGTAAGGCTCTGTAAAGTTTATCGTGGGGTGGCTGGATAGGAACAATTACCATGGTCACGACGATCTGTGGCCTCTGTGTACATTTGACAAAGAAGAAAACAAGAGTATGTATATATGCAGCCCCGTGAAGAAGCATGCGACCGCCAGCATGGGGATTCCCAAGCTGCGGAGGAGAGGTGATGTCTCTATAGACATACATGGGACCCAAATGTAAAACACTCGAAAAGGTACCTTTGTCTTGTTGCTTGGTCCTTGGTTTGTGTTATGTTGTGCCAAAAGGATAAGTACATGGAAGAAGGATTTGCTCTAATGTGTGGTGAAATATTCACAGGACACTACGAACAAGGTAAAGGTATGATATGCGACGTGTCTCGGAATGTCACCGTAGCGCATTACAAGCTATAAATAACTGGTACATATGCTTGTACAGGTATACAAAGGGCTCACAAGCAACAGGTTCAGAAAATTAACGCTATAGGTATATGATATCTATATATATATGTTGTTGATTGTAGTGGGGTGGGGTGATCTGAAATTGCTTTCATATTTATGGCGACCTAAAAGGGACTAAAACGACAATATCATTTGTAGGCAAAAGGACCTAGACTAAAACACAATATTAGATAGGTTCTTGTCCAAAATTAAAACTCGTGGTTTGCCTCATTCCTACTGGGCTGTAAACTGATGATGCAACACTGGGACTAAGTCCCCACTGGCCGGGGGATCTGGGATACACAGGGTCAAACCGCATACAAAGGGTGCACTTGTATTAATCCCGGAGGGCAATTTATATCCTCTGCATTTGGACCCATGCCTGATGGCCGCGAAGGCTTTTGTCCGGAGCGGGTGGTCAGCCCCGTTAGTAAACAGCGCGCATGTGGAACCCATCTCCTGTAGGTTGGAGGCGCGGCTTGGCCGCAGGACTAGCGCTAGCTGGAGGATTTATCCTTGTGTGCCATGGGGTGTGCGTGGGAGGGAAATATCCGGAGCACCCGAGGGAAACCTTACGCAGGCAGAAATATACGAGTGGATAGATATATATATTGTAATAGAGGCAGGGTTTGAGGGCCACAGCGCGCCCCAGGACAATTTTTGATCTAAAATAAACTAACCCGAACCAAACTTTTGCAAAAATTATTGGTCCAGAGTCGGTCGGTGGTGTGCAGACGTATATTCTCATCGTGGGCCGGCACGTGCACCCCGGCTCGCTGGCGTAGCCAAGGAGTTGTCAAAAGCCGTCGAGAATATGTGAGGTTCAGGATGAAAAGAAATGTCACGGCGATGTCGTGCAGCTCTGAGAATAAACGAAAGAATAAATAGGAGGGAGAAAAACATGAGCCGTCATTTGACATCTTACAGCGGTGCGTACATAAATACATAAACATAAAGGATAGCCGGAGCAAAGGGCGATGTGGTGGGGAGGGTCGGAACATGTCTTACAGTCGGAAACATGAAAGGAGAGTTGAAATATGGGGGGCAACAAACAAAACAGTATAAAACTTTAGAATGAGTGTGTTAACAGATGAAAGAAAACACTGGGAAAACTGCACCCAGAGTTTCACCCCAGAGGCACGATATAGATTCTGCTGACGCCGGGGGAACATTGACTAACTGATAAGACATAAGCTCAACTATGGATGGATTATTCAATATTAACTAATCGGGTTAACTAGGGTAATTACACATAAACTCCAGTGTTAACATCTCAGCGGCGGCCCTAGCTGAATTAACCAAACCAAGCTGTGCTCTTTTTCTGGCGGTAGGGAGGATTATGAATCTCTATTATAATAACTGCGGTACTGAGTGAATAACTCAATGTGCTCGGGGGACTGAACCAGACTAAATTCACGTGGGCTACCCAGAAATTTCCCCATAGAACTCAATGCATATTAAAACAGCTCGACCTCAGCTGACAGAGAACCTACAGCTTTAATAAAGGTCGGATTTTGTGGGGATTTTAGTGTCCCTTGCATCCTGAACTTTTTTTCTTCTTAAATCCTTCGGTTTTGTTTAAATCCACACTTTAGTGCCACAAACTCTGCTCCTCTGGCTCTCGCTCTAACTCCCGCTCTGATGAACTGCTCTGATTGGTCAGAGCGCGGATCCCGAGCCCCTCTGTGCACGTGCGTGAGACCCGTGTGAGACCCACACACGCGTGTTTGGCGCAAAGCATTATGGGAGATCATCCACTGCGCAGAACCGGGTAGGACCAGACGATGCCCAAATACAGGCGAGTTTCCCATAGATCTTTGCTAGTTTCAGACGAATTCGCTAATCTTTCAGCCCCCATGCCGGTCACAAAGCGCCACTGAGCACAACCATTCCAATATGCATCTTGGAAATCGAGGCACAGGGACTGGAGATCCTTGGAATATGAGGGGTAGCACAGGGATGTACTTAGGCAAGACAACTTCACCCACATTAGAGTCTGCGTGTGTGTGTGGTGTGCGTGCGTGTGTGATTGATCAATGGGTGTGGAGATGGGGCAACACTGGTTGCATTGCTTCTGTCAGTCTGTCCCCAGGGCAAGATGTGTGCTACTGTAATCAGTACTGTGAACAGGAGGGAATGATGTGTCTTTGAGAGTATTATAAAATGTGAATATGACCATATTCTAAAATGACACGAACAAAGGATTTCATGGAAGGAAGAAGAGGTTAAGTTATCAAAGCAGATTTCAAAAACGGCTTATGATTCAGATTATTTTGCCCTCAGAATTTCGTCCTTCCCATCATGGTGCGCTTTGTCATTCTCGCACAAACCGCTGTTACTTTTGGAGCGGGCTCAAGAAAGCAGATAATGCAAACTCTAAAACTGGCTTGATTCAACAATTTTTCCCCCAGACCATCGCTTTATCCAGGTTTGATGAAGAAATAAAACAACAAGGCTCCCAGGGGAAACTTGTAGTCCGATGGTTTGGACTCTTCACACACTGTCTGTATCGTGAAATGTTAGAATCACATACTGTCTGTATCATGAGTCATATGTTAGAATCACATACTGTCTGTATTGTGATATGTTAGAATTACATACTGTCTGTATCGTGATATGTTAGGATCACATACTGTCTGTATAGTGATATGTAGAATCACATACTGTCTGTATCGTGATATGTTAGGATCACATACTGTCTGTATCGTGATATGTTAGAATCACACACTGTCTGTATTGTGATATATTCAGATTCACACACTGTCTGTATCGTGATATGTTAGAATCACATACTGGCTGTATCATGATATGTTAGAATCACATACTGTCTGTATGGTGATATGTTAGGATCACATACTGTCTTTTTTTGTGATTTGGTAGAATCACATACTGTCTGTATCGTGATATGTTAGAATTACATACTGTCTGTATTGTGATATGTTAGGATCACATACTGTCTGTATAGTGATATGTTAGGATCACATACTGTCTGTATCGTGATATGTTAGAATAACATACTGTCTGTATTGTGATATGTTCAGAATCACATACTGTCTGTATTGTGATATGTTCAGAATCACATACTGTCTGTATCGTGATATGTTAGAATCACATACTCTCTGTATCGTGATATGTTCAGAATCACATACTGTCTGTATCGTGATATGTTAGACTCACATACTGTCTGTATCGTAATATGTTAGACTCACATCCTGTCTGTATTGTGATATGTTCAGAATCACATACTGTCTGTATTGTGATATGTTAGAATCACATACTGTCTGTATGGTGATATGTTAGAATCACATACTGTCTGTATTGTGAAATGTTAATGATCATATACTATCTGTATCGTGATATGTTCAGAATCACATACTGTCTGTATTGTGATATGTTAGAATCACATCCTGTCTGTATCGTGACATGTTAGAATCACACACTGTCTGTATCGTGATATGTTAGAATCACATACTGTCTGTATTGTGATATGTTAATAATCATATACTGTCTGTATCGTGATATGTTCAGAATCACTTACTGTCTGTATTGTGATATGTTAGAATCACATACTGTCTGTATGGTGATATGTTAGAATCAAATACTGTCTGTATGGTGATTTGTTAGGATCACATACTGTCTGTATCGTGATATGTTAGAATCACATACTGTCTGTATTGTGATATGTTAAAATCACATACTGTCTGTATCGTGATATGTTAGAATCACATACTGTCTGTATGGTGATATGTTAGAATCACATACTGTCTGTATGGTGATATGTTAGAATCACATACTGTCTGTAGCGTGATATGTTAGAATCACATACTGTCTTTATTGTGATTTGTTAGAATCACATACTGTCTGTATTGTGATATGTTAGAATCACATACTGTCTGTATGGTGATATGTTAGGATCACATACTGTCTGTATCGTGATATGTTAGAATCACATACTGTCTGTATCGTGATATGTTAATAATCATATACTGTCTGTATCGTGATATGTTCAGAATCACACACTGTCTGTATCGTGATATGTTAGAATCACATACTGTCTGCATTGTGATATGTTAGAATAACATACTGTCTGTATTGTGATATGTTCAGAATCACATACTGTCTGTATCGTGATATGTTCATAATCACATACTGTCTGTATCGTGATATGTTAGAATCACATACTCTCTGTATCGTGATATGTTCAGAATCACATACTGTCTGTATCGTGATATGTTAAAATCACATACTGTCTGTATCATGATATGTTAGAATCACATACTGTCTGTATCGTGATATGATAGAATCACACACTGTCTGTATGGTGATATGTTAGGATCACATACTGTCTGTATTGTGATATGTTAGAATCACATCCTGTCTGTATCGTGATATGTTAGAATCACATACTGTCTGTATCGTGATATGTTAGAATCACATACTGTCTATTGTGATATGTTAGAATCACATACTGTCTGTATCGTGATATGTTAGAATCACATACAGTCTGTATTGTGATATGTTCAGAATCACATACTGTCTGTATGGTGATATGTTAGAATCACATACTGTCTGTATCGTAATATGTTAGACTCACATCCTGTCTGTATTGTGATATGTTCAGAATCACATACTGTCTGTATTGTGATATGTTAGAATCACATACTGTCTGTATGGTGATATGTTAGAATCACATACTGTCTGTATTGTGAAATGTTAATGATCATATACTATCTGTATCGTGATATGTTCAGAATCACATACTGTCTGTATCGTGATATGTTAGAATCACATCCTGTCTGTATCGTGACATGTTAGAATCACATACTGTCTGTATCGTGATATGTTAGGATCACATACTGTCTGTATCTTGATATGTTAGAATCACACACTGTCTGTATTGTGATATATTCAGATTCACACACTGTCTGTATCGTGATATGTTAGAATCACATACTGTCTGTATTGTGATATGTTAGAATCACATCCTGTCTGTATCGTGATATGTTAGAATCACATACTGTCTGTATCGTGATATGTTAGAATCACATACTGTCTGCATCGTGATATGTTAGAATCACATACTGTCTGTATCGTGATATGTTAGAATCACATACTGTCTGTATTGTGATATGTTAGAATCACATACTGTCTGTATCGTAATATGTTAGACTCACATCCTGGCTGTATTGTGATATGTTCATAATCACATACTGTCTGTATGGTGATATGTTAGGATATCACATACTGTCTTTATTGTGATTTGTTAGAATCACAAAATCATTTGTTAGACAGTAGCTCAGTTGGTAGAGTATTGGCCTTAAGGCCAGAAGGTCGTGGGTTCAATTCCCACCTCTGCACCTTCTCCACTGACTCCCACTGATGACTGCTGTCGTTGTGTCCTTGAGCAAGACACTTAACCCCACTTTGCCCAAAGCCCCCACTGAAAGATCAAGGCTATGCTCACACTCAGAGAGCAGGTGACTCACCACCTGCAGAGGGTCAGTGA
The DNA here is from genome assembly GCA_964034765.1 of Knipowitschia caucasica. Classification (NCBI taxonomy): domain Eukaryota; kingdom Metazoa; phylum Chordata; class Actinopteri; order Gobiiformes; family Gobiidae; genus Knipowitschia; species Knipowitschia caucasica. The sequence goes on along the minus strand of OZ035833.1, from coordinate 9,490,519 downwards.
GGGGCTGGTGCTATGAGACTTGGGTGGCATCTCTGACTGCCACCCCCCTGACCCAGAAATGGATTAAAGGGTAGAAAAGGGATAGATGGATGGACATACTGTCTGTATGGTGATATGTTAGAATCACATACTGTCTGTATGGTGATATGTTAGGATCACATACTGTATGTATCGTGATATGTTAGAATCACATACTGTCTGTATTGTGATATGTTTATAATCATATGCTGTCTGTATCGTGATATGTTCAGAATCACATACTGTCTGTATTGTGATATGTTAGAATCACATACTGTCTGTATCGTGATATGTTAGAATCACATCCTGTCTGTATCGTGATATGTTAGAATCACATCCTGTCTGTATCGTGATATGTTCAAAATCACATACTGTCTGTATGGTGATATGTTAGAATCACATACTGTCTGTATGGTGATATGTTAGAATCACATACTGTCTGTATGGTGATATGTTAGGATCACATACTGTCTGTATCGTGATATGTTAGGATCACACACTGTCTGTATTGTGATATATTCATATTCACACACTGTCTGTATCGTGAAATGTTAGAATCACATACTGTCTGTATCATGATATGTTAGAATCACATACTGTCTGTATTGTGATATGTTAGAATTACATACTGTCTTTTTTGTGATTTGGTAGAATCACATACTGTCTGTATCGTGATATGTTAGAATTACATACTGTCTGTATTGTGATATGTTAGGATCACATACTGTCTGTATAGTGATATGTTAGGATCACATACTGTCTGTATCGTGATATGTTAGAATAACATACTGTCTGTATTGTGATATGTTCAGAATCACATACTGTCTGTATTGTGATATGTTCAGAATCACATATTGTCTGTATCGTGATATGTTAGAATCACATACTCTCTGTATCGTGATATGTTCAGAATCACATACTGTCTGTATCGTGATATGTTAGAATCACATACTGTCTGTATCGTGATATGTTAGAATCACATACTGTCTGTATTGTGATATGTTCAGAATCACATACTGTCTGTATTGTGATATGTTAGAATCACATACTGTCTGTATGGTGATATGTTAGGATCACATACTGTCTGTATTGTGAAATAGTTAATGATCATATACTATCTGTATCGTGATATGTTCAGAATCACATACTGTCTGTATTGTGATATGTTAGAATCACATCCTGTCTGTATCGACTGAACAGTCCGTGCGTCTCTACTGAGCAGTCCGTGCGTCTCTACTGAGCAGTCCGTGCGTCTCTACTGAGCAGTCCGTGCGTCTCTATTGAACAGCCTGTGCGTCTCTACCGAGCAGTCCGTGCGTCTCTACCGAGCAGTCCGTGCGTCTCTACAGAGCAGTCCGTGTGTCTCTACAGAGCAGTCCGTGCGTCTCTACAGAGCAGTCCGTGCGTCTCTACCGAGCAGTCCGTGCGTCTCTACCGAGCAGTCCGTGCGTCTCTACAGAGCAGTCCGTGTGTCTCTACTGAGCAGTCCGTTCGTCTCTACTGAGCAGTCCGTTCGTCTCTACTGAGCATTCCGTGTGTCTCCACTGAGCAGTCCGTGCGTCTCCACTGAAGAGTCCGTGCGTCTCTACTGAGCAACGTCTCTACTGAACAGTCCGTGCGTCTCCACAGGAGCAGTCCGCACATGCATTTTGACGCTCAAACGTGCGTCACCACAAATTCTAAATGGACTTTTAAATGTTTGGTTTCTCCTTTATTTTCCTTGTAACTTCCAGAATGCTGTTCTGTTCATGACCAGATACAAATACAGCTCAGTGATAAAGCTAACATTGTTCTGTGTGTTTGATATTAAGGCCTTTTTATCTCAGGCGGTGGCCAGTGACACACCTGGACACGCAGTGGACCAGTGACACACCTGGACACGCCCTGGACCCGCCCTGGACCAGTGACACACCTGGACCCGCCCTGGACCAGTGACACGCCTGGACCCGGCATGGACCAGTGACACACCTGGACACGCCCTGGACCAGTGACACGCCTGGACCAGTGACACGCCTGGACCCGCCATGGACCAGTGACACGCCTGGACCCGGGATGGACCAGGGTCAAGCCTGGACACGCCGTGGACCAACCAGTATCAATGAAGTACAATAATACTGGTAGGTACATCCTGAACACACTTACGGTCATCTCTTAAAACACTCTGCTGCATCATTTAGAGTGTCATAAACTTAGGTTTGAGTGAGGGTGTCCCTTTTAATGCATGTGAATATCTTACACTTAGTATAGTTAATGTCTCATTTTCAGTTTAGCTGGTCCTCTCAGTCCTGGTCTGTCCTGTGTGTCACACACACAGATGTTGTAAATGTCTCATATTGAATATAGATGTCCTCATTAACACAGAGTCCTCTCAGTCCTGGTCTGTTCTGTGTGTCACACACACAGATGTAGTAAATGTCTCATATTGAATATAGATGTCCTCATTAACACAGAGTCCTCTCAGTCCTGGTCTGTTCTGTGTGTCACACACACAGATGTTGTAAATGTCTCATATTGAATATAGATGTCCTCATTAACACAGAGTCCTCTCAGTCCTGGTCTGTTCTGTGTGTCACACACACAGATGTAGTAAATGTCTCATATTGAATATAGATGTCCTCATTAACACAGAGTCCTCTCAGTCCTGGTCTGTTCTGTGTGTCACACACACAGATGTTGTAAATGTCTCATATTGAATATAGATGTCCTCATTAACACAGAGTCCTCTCAGTCCTGGTCTGTTCTGTGTGTCACACACACAGATGTTGTAAATGTCTCATATTGAATATAGATGTCCTCACTAACACAGTGTCCTCTCAGTCCTGGTCTGTTCTGTGTGTCACACACACAGATGTAGTAAATGTCTCATATTGAATATAGATGTCCTCATTAACACAGTGTCCTCTCAGTCCTGGTCTGTTCTGTGTGTCACATACACAGGGTGCTGTATGTGTAATAAAGTTGTTACCTGTTGTTGCTTTATTGGAACAGATAAATCTAGGGTTAATGAACATATTTGCAGTTTGAGGTTGTGTAGTGCTGTGGAAGAAAATGCTTGTCCCAGTTATTTACCTGCTGTTTACAGCTCTGGTGTATATTTCTCTTGTGTCAATTATCCTAACCAAACATGTCACAGGAATAGAATAGATGTGTTTCACTAGTTTATCTTAAAAGTTCCTTCTTTCCATCTTTTCATCTCCCTTGATGGATTTGAAGAATAATGGGGGCTGTTTAAATGTATATCTTAACAAGGAATAGGGGGTACAGATTATGTTTGCGGTCTTAAAAGGGGGCACAAGCACTGGTATATAGAAACTTCATCTATTTAGATGTTTTTGTCTTTTGTTGTTTTAATATTCTAATTCATCTCTCTTAATGTTTCAGAGTTGTTTCATCAAGGCGGATAACAGCAGTGAAGAAGCATCTGAGGCCTCTCATTGGTTTAACTGCCACCATTCAGCAGTGACATAAAGTCCAGGAAATGGAACACACAGTCTTGGAGAGTAGATCCATTCAAGATATTACGGATTTTGAGGTTTGGCCTTAAAGAGGTATTATAAGACTGAATTCTATATGGACATTTAAATGTTTGGTTTCACCTTTATTTTCCGTGTAACTTTCACAATGCTGTTCTGTTCATGACCAGATTATTGAGGTGAACAAATACAGCTCAGTGATGAAGCTAACATTGTTCTTTGTGTTTGATATTATGGCTTTTATATCTCAGGTGGTGGCGGTCACTGGTCCATGACGTGTCCAGGCGTGTCACTGGTCCAGGCGTGTCCACTGGTCCATGGCGTGTCACTGGTCCATGATGTATCCACGGTGTGTCACAGGTCCATGACGTGTCCACGGCGTGTCACTGGTCCATGGCGTGTCACTGGTCCATGGCGTGTCCGGGGGTGTCACTGGTCCATGGCGTGTCCAGGCGTGTCACTGGTCCATGGCGTGTCCAGGCGTGTCACTGGTCCATGATGTGTCCACGGTGTGTCACAGGTCCATGACGTGTCCATGGCGTGTCACTGGTCCATGGCGTGTCACTGGTCCATGGCGTGTCCGGGGGTGTCACTGGTCCATGGCGTGTCCAGGCGTGTCACTGGTCCATGGCGTGTCCAGGCGTGTCACTGGTCCATGACGTGTCCACGGTGTGTCACAGGTCCATGACGTGTCCACGGCGTGTCACTGGTCCATGGCGTGTCCGGGCGTGTCACTGGTCCATGGCGTGTCCAGGCGTGTCACTGGTCCATGACGTGTCCACGGTGTGTCACAGGTCCATGACGTGTCCACGGCGTGTCCGGGCGTGTCATTGGTCAATGACGTGTCCAGGCGTGTCACTGGTTCATGACGTGTCCATGGCGTGTCACTGGTCCATGGCGTGTCACTGGTCCATGGCGTGTCCAGGCGTGTAACTGGTCCATGACGTGTCCACGGCGTGTGTCACTGGTCTAAGGTGTGAGCAGCCCGGACACGTCATGGACCAGTGAGACGCCTGGACACGCCATGGACCAGTGACACGCCTGGACACGCCATGGACCAGTGACATGCCTGGACACGTCATGGACCAGTGACACGCCATGGACACGTCATGGACCAGTGACACGCCATGGACAGGTGACGCGCCCGGACACGTCAAGGCGTGTCACTGGTCCATGACGTATCCAGGCGTGTCACTGGTCCATGGCGTGTCACTGGTCCATGGCGTGTCCAGGCGTGTCACTGGTCCATGACGTGTCACAGGTCCATGACGTGTCCACGGCGTGTCACTGGTCCATGGCGTGTCCGGGCGTGTCATTGGTCCATGACGTGTCCAGGCGTGTCACTGGTTCATGACGCGTCCATGGCGTGTCACTGGTCCATGGTGTGTCACTGGTCCATGGCGTGTCCAGGCGTGTCACTAGTCCATGACGTGTCCACGGCGTCACTGGTCTAAGGTGTGTCCAGGTGTGAGCAGCCCGGACACGTCATGGACCAGTGAGACGCCTGGACACGCCATGGACCAGTGACACGCCTGGACACGCCATGGACCAGTGACACGCCTGGACACGTCATGGACCAGTGACACGCCTGGACACGTCATGGACCAGTGACACTCCATGGACACGTCATGGACCAGTGACACGCCATGGACAAGTGACACGCCTAGACACGTCATGGACCAGTGACACGCCTGGACACGCCACGCCTGGACACGCCACGCCTGGACACGCCATGGACCAGTGACACGCCTGGACACGCCACATCACTGGTCCATGGCGTGTCCGGGCGTGTCACTGGTCCATGGCGTGTTTGGGCGTGTCACTGGTCTATGACGTGTCCAGGCGTGTCACTGGTTCATGACGTGTCCATGGCGTGTCACTGGTCAATGGCGTGTTACTGGTCCATGGCGTTTCCAGGCGTGTCACTGGTCCATGACGTGTCCACGGCGTGTCACTGGTCTAAGGTGTGTCCAGGTGTGAGCAGCCCGGACACGTCATGGACCAGTGAGACGCCTGGACACGTCATGGACCAGTGAGACGCCTGGACACGTCATGGACCAGTGACACGTCATGGACCAGTGACACGCCTGGACACGCCATGGACCAGTGAAACGCCATGGACCAGTGACACGCCTGGACACGCCATGGACCAGTGACACGCCTGGACACGTCATAGACCAGTGACACGCTTGGACACGCCACGCCTGGACACGCCATGGACCAGTGACACGCCACGCCGTGTCACTGGTCCATGGCGTGTCCGGGCGTGTCACTGGTCCATGGCGTGTACGGGCGTGTCACTGGTCCATGGCGTGTCCGGGCGTGTCACTGGTCCATGGCGTGTCACTGGTCCATGGCGTGTCACTGGTCCATGGCGTGTCCAGGCGTGTCACTGGTCCATGGCGTGTCCAGGCGTGTCACTGCTCCGTGACGTGTCCACGGCGTGTCACTGGTCCATGACGTGTCCATGGCGTGTCCAGGCGTGTCACTGGTCCATGACGTGTCCACAGTGTGTCACAGGTCCAGGACGTGTCCACGGCGTGTCACTGGTCCATGGCGTGTCCGGGCGTGTCACTGGTCCATGGCGTGTCCAGGCGTGTCACTGATCCATGACGTGTCCACGGTGTGTCACTGGTCCATGGCGTGTCCGGGCGTGTCACTGGTCCATGACGGGTCCAGGCGTGTCACTGGTCCATGCCGTGTCACTGGTCCATGGCGTGTCTAGGCGTGTCACTGGTCCATGGCGTGTCCAGGCGTGTCACTGGTCCATGACGTGTCCACGGCGTGTCACTGGTTCCATGGCGTGTCCGGGCGTGTCACTGGTCCATGACGTGTCCATGGCGTGTCCAGGCGTGTCACTGCTCCGTGACGTGTCCACGGCCTGTCACTGGTCCATGACGTGTCCATGACGTGTCCATGGCGTGTCACTGGTCCATGATGTGTCCATGGCGTGTCCAGGCGTGTCACTGGTCCATGACGTGTCCATGGCGTGTCCAGGCGTGTCACTGCTCCGTGACGTGTCCACGGCCTGTCACTGGTCCATGACGTGTCCATGGCGTGTCCAGGCGTGTCACTGGTCCATGACGTGTCCACAGTGTGTCACAGGTCCATGGCGTGTCCAGGCGTGTCACTGGTCCATGACGTGTGACCTGGACACGCCATGGACCAGTGACACGCCAAGGACTAGTGACACACTTGGACACGTCATGGACCAGTGACACGCCATGGACACATCATGGACCAGTGACACGCCATGGACACGTCATGGACCAGTGACACGCCTGGACACGCCATGGACCAGTGACACGCCATGGACCAGTGACAGGCCATGGACCAGTGACACGCCATGGACCAGTGACACGCCTGGACACGTCATGGACCAGTGACACGCCTTGACGTGTCCGGGCGTGTCACTGGTTCATGGCGTGTCCAGGCGTGTCACTGGTCCATGGCGTGTCACTGGTCCATGGCCTGTCACTGGTCCATGGCGTGTCCAGGCGTGTCACTGGTCCATGACGTGTCCATGGCGTGTCCAGGCGTGTCACTGGTCCATGACGTGTCCAAGGCGTGTCACTGGTCCATGACGTGTCCGGGCGTATCACTGGTCCATGACGTGTTTGGGCATGTCACTGGTCCATGGCATGTCCAGGCGTGTCACTGGTCCATGACGTGTCTATGGCGTGTCCAGGTGTGTCACTGCTCCGTGACGTGTCCACGGCGTGTCACTGGTCCATGGCGTGTCCAGGCGTGTCACTGGTCCATGACGTGTCTGGGTGTGAGCAGCCTGGACACGCCATGGACCAGTGACACGCCTGGACACGCCACGGACCAATGGACACGCCCGGACACGCCATGGACCAGTGACACGCCATGGACCAATGACACGCCTGGACACGCCATGGACCAGTGACACGCCTGGACACGTCATGGACCAGTGACACGTCATGGACCAGTGACACGCCATGGACCAGTGACACATTATGGACCAGTGACACGCCATGGACCAGTTACACGCCATGGACACTTCATGGACCAGTGACACGCCGTAAACACGCCATGGACCAGTGACACGCCTGGACACGTCATGGACCAGTGACACGTCATGGACCAGTGACACGCCATGGACCAGTGACACGCCATGGACCAGTGACACACCTTAGACCAGTGTCACACCTGGACACGCCTTAGACCAGTGACACACCTGGTGGGGAAGTGATTAGGAGTGGGCAAAATATATCGTAGACAATAATTTCGTGAACGCCAATTTGAAGATATGCTTTATTGTATTATCTTTTTTATTTTCCAATACATATTACAATTAGAGAAGGAAATATGCCCATTGGTCTAATGTGTGCCTAAAAAGCCAATCACTGCTTTATTTGTACATTTCAGTAAATATTGAGCCTTTTTGGATGTGTTTTTTCTGTGTTTCTTGAATCTGATTTTTAATGTTAATATATGTTAGTGCATGTTTTGCAAAGATGTGTGTAGCACTTCAGAAAATAAAAAGCTTCATTTTTGATCTACACTGTCTCTTATCTATAGATTCCATGGCAAGCAAAACATTGCAGATCATTTTGTGTAACCATTTTTTATTTTAAAGATATCGTGACAATGTCGTTATCGGGAGTTGGGTATAAAGTATCAAGATATTTATTTTTGTCCATATCGCCCACCCCTAGATGTGATGCATGCTTGCAGATTGGCAGTTGAGTTCTGGTGGATACAGATATAGTTTGTGTGATTGACACGTCTCTGTTGGTAAGAGGCAGTTATGTCTGTAAACCTTTTGTTGCTTGATCTCATTTTCTTTTAGAATGGAGTGATTGTAGATGTACCATCTATTTAAGTGCAGGATAGAGACGGTGAAGCCAGTTGAAACTAGGAATAACTGGAATTCAGTGAAGGTATCAAGGGAATACATGACAAAGTTTGGCAGTAGACTGAAGAATAAGCTCTACACGTGTTTGCAGAGACAATTCAAACTCTTAAAAAAGCAATCCTCCATAGATTATTGATTATTATAATGATGTGCCTCAGTCTCTTTGGCCTCATTATCCATGTGTCCTTTCAGAACAGGTTATCCACACTGTATGTGTGTGTTGACCTGGCCTTACACACCATGTGGCCTTTCAGAACAGGTTTTCCACAGTGTATGTGTGTGCGGACCAGGCCTCACAGACCATGTGTCCTTTCAAACCAGGTTATACACAGTGTATGTGTGTGCGGACCAGGCCTCACAGACCATGTGTCCTTTCAAACCAGGTTATACACAGTGTATGTGTGTGCGGACCAGGCCTCACAGACCATGTGTCCTTTCAAACCAGGTTATACACAGTGTATGTGTGTGCGGACCAGGCCTCACAGACCATGTGTCCTTTCAAACCAGGTTATACACAGTGTATGTGTGTGCGGACTAGGCCTCACAGACCATGTGTCCTTTCAAACCAGGTTATACACAGTGTATGTGTGTGCGGACCAGGCCTCACAGACCATGTGTCCTTTCAAACCAGGTTATACATAGTGTGTGTGTGTATGATGACATCACTGACCTTGTAAACCACACTGTCCTTATAGACAGTGTTTTTGAAAAGTCTTTACAAACCCCTGAAAAGTCTTGAAAACAGTCATTTTTTATATCTCAGTGCAGCAAAGGAAATCTTTAAATTTTAAGCCGTGTATAGGTTCTGTGATTTTTTTCATGATCATTGATATGATTTTTGAGGCTCTAGCACCACGGGAACCCAGTGTCCCCGTATACCTATGTACAGTCTGGTTTAAAGGGATTTTAGAAAAAATCTCCTTACAACGTCTCAAACGTGTACGTGTACGTGTGTGTGTGTGTGTGTGTGTGTGTGTGTGTGTGTGTGTGTGTGTGTGTGTGTGTGTGTGTGTGTGTGTGTGTGTGTGTGTGTGTGTGTGTGTGTGTGTGTGTGTGTGGGGGCCAGAGGGGGTACAGACAGACATAGGGCATCAATCACACCAACGAAGGAAGACAAAGACAACACTAAGCAAAAACCTTTTAGGGTTAGAATTTTCGGTTAAGTGAGAGACCTGTGCAGTGATATTTTCTTTTTTTTTTTTGGATTATTATTATTAACTGCTTCAATTGATAGATACGTTACCTTTTTGCTTTGAGTGGATTGAGGTGAGTTAGTATAACCAGGGGGTATCCTTTGGGTCACGATAAATCTGTCCATCAATGTAGAGCTTGTCAACTACCAGAATAGCTTTTTTTCCTTGTTGAATCATACGTTTGCGGATAGGATATAGTTCTTTTCGACGTGTCATAATGTCTTTGGGGAATTGGTCGTTTAGTCCGTAATTTGTGCCTTTCAGTTGTTTTCCTTGCCTCTGTACGTGCTGCTTTTGTTGATAATGTTCGAATTTGGCGATGATGGGGCGGGGGTATTTGCTGTCAGTCTTTTGACCAAGGCGGTGAACTCGATGGAATGATATGGTTTGTACAGTGTCCGGAGGTAGATGAAGTTGTTTAAGCATAAAGTCCTTTATTAATTTCTCGGGGTTTTCGGAGCGCTGTTCAGAGATGCCGGTAAAGATAAGATTATCCCTCATACTCCGTGCTTGGAGGTCGAGTATGGTTTCCTTCATTTTCTTATTGTCAGTCGCCACTGTGTCGAGTTTGTTTGTGAGTGATTTGACCGTTTTTTCGAGCGTATTGTTTTTTTGAGTAAGTTCATCGATTTGGGATTGGCTGAATTCCAAACTTTGGCATATGGCTTGGAATTCTTTGTGTAGTACTTCAATCAGTGCAATCCTGCTATCCATAGTGGAAAGTTTTCGTTCAATCGAGAGTAGAATGTCGGTTATTTCAGGGGTTTCTGTGCCAGCGATGGGAGAAGAGTCTGTTCGCGGTCTCTTCTTTTCTTGGAGCGGGGTTATGGTGATGTTATTGGTTGTAGCCGCCGCCACCGGTTCTGTGCTGCTTTCTTCCATAGCGCAGTAACTGTTGAAGCAGAGGTCGATGTACTGCTCCAGTTGTTCCAGCGTTGTAGAGTGAATCCGTTTTCTTGAAAAGAAAATCTGCGGTTCCAGTAAGGTAAGATCTAACATATTTCTAGATTCCATTCTGTTAAATCTGCTGCTTATTTCTTAACTGTTTGTGAGTTGTGTTTGTTTTTATGTATTTTTATTTTAGTTACAAAAGCCGTTTTTCAAACATTTAAATTAGAATCTTTGTTAAAAGTGATTAAAGAAAGAGGGAATTAGGATTAGCTGTAAAATATTATATTAAAAAATGACGTGTTCAAAATCCCTTATAAAGATGACCATGATTCAGAAAGTTAAATTCAAAAAGGTTTATTTCCCTAATACAAAAAGAATCTAAAACAGCTGTCCGGACCAAAAAGTATCTAATCCCTATCCTCTATATAAGGTGTAACATTGGTTGGGCGCTCCACCAAGTCACACAGCTAAACCCTGATCCGGACTGGAAAAAACTAACACACACATTCAAGCTATTCATTAAGTAAATGTGCAAGGGGAAGAAGGGGCGTGTCGTATCAGTCAGCTCTTGGTCCAGGGTCCGGCCTCCATCAGGTCTTCTCCGTCTCGCCAGACCTAAACAGAAATCATTCACGCACTACCCCTCCCTAATTCTATAGATTTATTAGTTCCTTTGAGATAAGGCAGAGGGATCTCAAGGCTTCTCCTCCAGATTCTGGACTCCATCTCCTTCTTTCACAACTTGAAAGGATTAGCAGAATCCCCCCCAGATTAACTATCATTAACTCACCCATGCACTTTGGACAAAATGGGACAAGGGGAGTAGGGCAATACAAGGTCTTTCTTTTTGCTTGGAGACAGACAGAGTTCAATTTCAGGTCAATCTAATTCACATCGCCTTTTAGCCTATATTTAATACAACAGTCCCCTCTTTTGGCCGCTATTAAAAAAGGCCACACATTTCAATAACCTTCCTCAGGCGACGGGACGGGGGAATCCTCAACCAATGCAAGCATTTGACCTCTCAGTCCAGGGTTAACAGCGGTGTCTATAGCTTTAACACAAAGAGAACGTATACAAGGTATACAGCAGCATCCTACAACCATTATTATTGCAAAGATGGCCGCAAGGCTTGTGATAACAGACAAAATTACATGCTTCCACTTCCCCAAGATGCTGTCCAGCCACGCCTCCAGTGGGTTCTCCGGGACTCCAGAAACGTCATGCATTTGCTCTGACAGCATTTTGAGACCAGCCAGAGCCCTGGAAACTGATCCATCTGGATGTGTGTTATTTGGAATGTATACACAACATTCTGTACCAAATAAACTGCAGACCCCACCTCTCTCTGCTAAGAGCATGTCTAGAGCCACTCTGTTTTGAAATGCTACCAGAGAGGTGGCCCCCAGCTGCTCCGCCAATCCCTCTATTGCGTCCCTGGTGTGATTGGCAAGCCTAAGCATAGTATACCAAATGAAATTAATTCTATCTAAATTTTTGTTTGGAGTAATAGGGAAAATAGCGGAGATTATTGGAAGATTTTCGTAACCTGTTGCAATTTGATCTACCAGTTTGAATTCATGAGGGACTCCTCGTGGAACACCTATAGAGTCCATGTAAATTGGATTATCTTTCCCAGTATCTAGGAATGGGATTGCCCTTTTAAATCTATGCTGTGGGTGGGGACTGTCTAGGGATGGCTTATGGCCAATTATGGAAATGGGCATCATTAATCGCACCATTGCACAACTACCTGTAAATAATTGTATTAGTCTATGTCTAAGTTTTAAATCTCCACACAGCCAATACAAATCACCTCTGGTCCGGGTCATGGGGACCGGACTGGGCAGGGTGACGTTGTCGACACACCAGTCTGCTGGAAGGAACCCCCACTGGAGACGCGGCCTCGTCCCTCCATTGAGTGAGTGCAGTGGCGGCTGGTGGAATTTTCTACTGGGGGGGCTATGAATATGATGACTAGATATATACCAGCAGTAAGTAAGTTTACACTGACTGTTGTGGCTGAAGCCTCACACGAGAATCAACAAGGTCACATGATGCTTTCTGATCCCTACCCTGTAGCTTTCATCCAGCTGGGATGAAATATTTATCTTCCCAAACATAGCTAATTTGAGGGCATTTTGCATGTGGATACCAGTCTGCTCATGCTTCTTTGCCTTTTCTAAAAAGTGCTTCAGATCAGTCATACCTGTCTTGATCCATGCTGGGTCAGATCCTGATGTTTGAAACAAGAGGCATGGAAAGCAAAATAAAGCATTAGCCTCGCTACATGCTGCTAGCCAAGATTTGGCGCTGAACCAGGTCCTGGACTGCTGACTAAATTAGACTAATGGTAATATTTGGCTGATCAGGTCCAAGCTCTTTAACCTCAACCTTCTCCTGGTATGATCTTCTCTCAAACGGTATTGTTTTGAGTGATCTAACTGAATTATTCTTTTTCTCGTTCTCCATTTTGCGTCTCTTTACGTTCGTCTCAAACTCCCACAGCTTGACCTGTCAATCACTGTAAACGGACGTCACAGACAGTGACAGTACAGGTCGCGGGCGACCCCGCCCCCTCAGGGCGCACTTCTCCTGCGCCCCCAAATCGTCTTATCTCTTGCATTGAAGAGGAGCTACTGCGCATGTACAACTTTTAACGAGAGTCCATAGACGGCTCAGGGCGCAATCTTTTGCGCCCTGAGGCGGAAATACGTCCTCAGTCCGACACAGACAACGCTGATGAGCTTAATCAATCCAACTCAGCATAAACTATAAAGTATTTCTTCCACATCTGAAATAAAACACACATAAATTTCGAAATATTTTAATGTTATTATTTTTTTAAACGTTTTATTCAAGGTAACATGGCAAGTTGTGAGTGGTGGGGCGGCGCCCTAGCGCCCTCTATTGGCCGGCCGCCACTGAGTGAGTGGAAACAGGTGTAATTGCTTTTCCTGTGGGAAAACATAGGGGGCTGAATTTCTGAATCCAATTCTGGAAACAATACTTCAAACACTGAACAGTTGCTAGGGGCTGTCTTTGTCTCCTCAGTCAGGTCTTTTTCTTGCCAAAACAACTTTATCATACAATTATAACCATCTACATCTTCTGGGAAAAGTGGAGCAGGGGCTGTATACAAAGTGGGACGTGCAGTAGAGCACACAACACAATCGTCAAAGCCAGCAGCCGCTGACATGTGCTCCACTGTCCACAACCAAGCGTTTCTATCCCCATATCCGGTTGCTTGTTTTAACAATTCAGAAACAGTCCAGTCAGCAGTCACCTGTACGTTCTGTTCGTCTTTCCATACTTCACTATCTATGGCCTCCTTGTCTAGCTCCTTGTCCTCGGGTATGGCAATTGAAATCCATTGTCTAATGTCTCCTGGATAATATCCAATAACGTAAGTCCCATTCACATCAATCCCACAATTTTTCACAGTGACTAGCACAGTTGTTTGTGAGTGGTCTGTAGTCAAAATTACTCGTCCCTTTAGTCTGTGTTCCTGGTTATACCCCCAATCAGGACCTGTATTGGATATAACATACTTCCAAGCATCACAGGTGCAGTCCACCGATGCTCTAAAGCTTTTTCCATGTCTCTCATATTTACATGTAGACGGAGTGTAACACAGGTAGAGTGTGTAGTCAGGTCAAAAGGATAATGGAAAGATTGTTGCCATTGGTATGTGGGCTGTAATTGTCGCACCCACCGGGCATTTTACTGTCACAATCGTAGGTAGAGAGTCTCTAACGCTGTCTTCTCCTATGGATCTTTTATTTCTGTCAGTCTTATTGGACCAAAGACTGGATTGTGTTACAAGTCTGGCCCTGTCTCTTAGCTGTGTGTTTTCTAACACTTCCCATGTTAAAATTCCCAGGACCGCGACCAAACCAACTGCAGCGATAGCCCATAGGATGGCTCTCCCTCTCTTGGTCGTGGGCCAGGGCTCCCTGTCCCAAGGCAACATATTAAGAGCGAGTGTAAGCGTGTGTGTGAGTCACTGTCCAACCCGTGAGCGTGGTTACGAGGGTGGGTCAGATGGTCTCGTATGAGAAAGATCCCGTGTCCCTTCAGTTGAACAGCTTTGCGAGTGCGGGCCACCACTTCAAAGGGTCCGGTCCAGCGGGGCTCGTCCCACTTCCTTTTGAACACCTTCACACGGACCCAGGCTGGTGGATCCTCCGAGGCCTCCTTCTCGCAGAGGTCGAGACTTCCTTCAACCTGATGGGAAAAACTAGACAACATTTCTCTCAATTGTTCCCAGTACACCCGCACTGGGGGTGTTGGGGAGTCGTCTTTTGTGAAAGGCACCACCCTGTTTCCTGGTCCTGGCATAGGCCTCCCTGTTAACAGCTCGTATGGGGAGAAATGGTGAATGCGGTTAACAGAGTGCCTTGTTGACAACAGGATTTTAGAGAGTTTACTTTTCAGGGTCTGGTTCATCCTTTCAACTTGGCCCTGGGATTGAGGATGGTAGACTGTTCCAAATTTATGTTTTAGCCCCAGATGTTTTTCTACCAATTGCAAGTGTTTGTTCCTGAAATGCGTCCCATTGTCAGACCTTATTAACTGGGGAAAGCCATGCGTTGGGATGTAATGTTGAATTAAGGCTTTGATTACGGAGGCAGCATCCTCCTTTGCAGCAGGATATGCCTCAGGCCATCCCGTAAAGGTGTCAGTGATGACCAACAGGTACCGCTTTCCCGCGCACCTGTTAATCATATCTGTGAAGTCAATCACAACATGTGCTCCAGGCCAAGCAGCAGGTGTGAATTTTCCTGGGGAAACAGCTGAGCAGGGCAATGGGTTATAATTTTGACATATTTGACAGGACCTAGTATAATCTTGGATCATGTTTGTCTTAAAGGGATGCCACCATTGTGACATATTCTTGAGCATCTGTACCTGACCCACATGGGCTAGCCCATGTGCCTCAGATAAAGCCGCTCGTGAGAGGTCCCCCATGGGCAGGGCGGGGCGGCCATCAGGGCCGTACCAGATGCCAGTATCTGGATCTTTCTTTGCCCGTTTTTGAACCCACATGGATATTTCTTCAGGAGCTGCTTTTGTTTGGGCTTCAACTAAAACCTGAAGGGACAGATCGGGCAGGCAGTCTGCCAGGTCTGGCCCCTCGTCCCGAACCACAAACACTCCTGGAGTACTGACCTTGTAGTTGGCAGCTTTCTTTGCGGCCTCATCCGCCGCCTCGTTTCCCCTGGCCTCAAAGTTGTCTGACTTGGAGTGCCCTTGGCACTTGATGACGCTTACCTGTTTTGGAAGTTGGAGAGCGCTATACAGCCTCTCCACCAGGGCTTTATGTGCGATGGGTCGGCCTTTAGCCGTCAAGAAACCGTTTCTTTTCCACTCGGAGAGGTTGAAATGGACAGCCTGAGTAGCATACGCAGAGTCGGAGTAAATATTTACAGATTTACCTTTAGCAAACTCCAAGGCGGCGCAGAGAGCCTCTAGTTCTGCCGCCTGCGCTGATGGTTTGTCAGTTAAAACGCCGCTGTTTACTGTAACAAAATTTTCAACGTTAACACTGACAACTGCATACGCTGCTCTCAGGCTGCCATTCCTCTCTCTCCAGCAACACCCATCTGTGAAAAGCTGTAAGTCGGGGTCCTGAAGTGGGTCAGTCTGGAGGTCAGGTCGCACTTTCAGACTGTCTATTACCCTTACACTGCAGTCATGCGGCTCACCCTGTCTTGGCATGTGGTCAGCCATGTTAATGCCAAGAGGTGTAAAAGTTGTGGGGCTGAGTGAGCACCTGTAAGAGCCGTGACTGTCTCAAAGGTGACATAGTGAAGGCAGCCGAGGACACATATGCACAAACGCCATGATCAGTCAATATTTCTAAAGCATGCCCCATGACTAAATGTGCTGTTTTCTTAATCAAATGTCCCACTCCTGCAGCATACCGTGAACAGTCAACCTGTCTAGCCTCGATCGAATCCAATGGAACGCTAATATACTGTAAAATTTTTCTCTGGCCCCTGCACTTTTGATATAACACCCCGTTGGCTACCTGAGACTGCACTGTGGCATCTAAATAGAACGGGAGGGAATAATCTGGTGAAGCCAAATGAGCCGCAGAGGATAGGTCCTGTTTGAGTGAGATAAACTGTGCCTCACTATCTCTGTCCCAATTCAGTTTAGCCCTTGTGTTTCTCATGCCATGTTCATTAACTAAAGCTCTTAAAGGTTTAGTTTTGTCTGCAAAATCTGCCACATAGTGTCTGCTATAGCCTATCAGACCCAGGAAGGACAACATGTCCCCCACCATGGTGGGTCTGGGATATGACAAAATAGCATCTCTGTGCTCTGGAGACATATTTGTGGATCCTCCAGACACACTACGTCCCAGGAAGGTCACCGCAGGCCTGCAACATTGTAGCTTTTCCTTACTGACCTTAAATCCTTTTGAATGTAAGAAGTTTATAGTGTCCCTGGTGGCTTGTAGACAGGCCTGCTCCGTTCTCGAGGCGAGGAGGAGATCGTCCACATACTGTAGGAGTACCACGCCCTCAGGAAGCACCAACTCTCTCAGCAGAGCGTTCAAAGTCTGATTAAAAATGCCCGGGGAGCATTTATGTCCCTGGGGAAGACGGGTGTAACGCAGTTTTTGGCCCCTGTGGGTAAATGAGAAGAAATCTCTGCTTTCCTCTGCCAGGGGAATACAGAAAAATGCATTAGCCAAATCCATAACAGTAAAATACTGGAGGTCTGGTGACAGTGATGACAGCATTGTATACTGGTTTGGGACCGGGAGACACGGAGTTAATGTTAAATCATTTATTTTTCTCAAATCATGGACCATTCTATATTTATTCTGACCTGGTTTTGGCACTGCTAGAGTGGGTGTGTTCCACTCTGATTTTGATGGCTCGAGGACTCCCACTTCCATAAGTCCCTGTATCACCTGTGAAATACCCTCGACAGCTTCTGGTTTGGCGGCATACTGCTTTATGCGAATCGGGCCTCCTGGCTTCATCTGTAAAGACACAGGAGAGAAAGAGGTGCACAATCCCACGTCCGTGGGACCTTGGGACCAAACTTCTGCAGGCACCTGTTTCAATATTTCATGAGTATCATCATGATCTGTCATGTGTCTACCATGATGTCTGGTCAATGTTTCGTGCTCCACTTCCCCTGTGTCTATCATATTCGCTTTTATTCTGTATGACTTATTTTCAATGCTGTACTGCACATGAGGGAGTTGGGTGTCAGACCAATCGTCAGCTTTTACCAGTCTTTTTACCATTGGACCTAAAGCTCTAGCCTCGTGACCAGGGTGTACAGCCAAGGTGATGTGTGGGACAGCAGAGGAAGACATGTAATACCACTCACACTGTTCAGGAAGCAGCCGTGTATGGGCCGCCACACCCTCAGGCCCAACATAAATGTAATCTGATTCTAATGTCCACCTATCACTTTCAATTTGTTTGAATTGTTCTCTGTACATTAAGCCTTGGTCTCTGTCATAGAATAATGTCAAGTGGGCAGGGTCCAGTGGGAGGTGGTAGGAGGCCAAAGAATTTATCCAGGGTTTCCACTTGAAGACGGAATGCACAGCATTATTGTCCGTGGACTTGTTTTCTGGGTCTAGTCGCACCCAGTATATGTCTGCATACTGGTCTGGCACCTCTTCTCTCAGAAGCCAGTAGGAGTCCATCGATACACCGGTCACACATCTGTAAATTTGTCCCCCTGGAAAAGTCACTTGTAGACCATCCGGTCCACATAGAATAGACGCATTGGTTTTAGTCAATAAGTCTCTTCCCAGCAGGTTGACAGGTGTCTTTGGAGCATTTACAAAAGAATGCCACAGTGTCTGTGCTCCAATTTGTGTCTTTAAACGTTTAGTGAGTGGCAGTACCTCAGGTGTCCCAGAAAATCCAACCAGGGTGATGTGCTCCTCAGAGAGCAGGACAGGGTATCTTTGTATTGATGGGGTGTCTTAAATTTTTGAGCGTATTTTTTTTGGTAAGCCATTCAAAATAGCTGCTCTAAAAGGCATGACTTCACTGACCTTGTGAGGGTGTCTTCCTACAGTGTCCATCCACTTGGTCACACACCTGTCATAAAATACACGTGGGTCCTCAGACTCCAGCCAAGTTAACTCACGAGGGGCAGAAGACAGCGGAGTTGGAAAGTGCTCCCTTAGCGATTCATACAGGGCATTTGCATACTGGCCAAATCTGGAAGAATCAGAAACATCAGCAGTACCAGCTTGTCTTTCAATAGCATCTCTCTCCCATGATTTACTGCATGCTGCCAACACTGCCCGGACGTCACCCATCGCCACATCATGACCTGTAAACCATGTATTGAGACTGGAAATCCAATTTCCAGCTCCCTGGCACAATGGAGGCATTTTGTCTTTTATAGTCTGCATGTCACTTACTGAAAAAGGATAGTACTCCCCAGCTGCGCCTCGTCCTGGTCTCAGAGGGAACATGAATTTTGTCTGAGACCTGGTTCTGCTTGCCACCGGTCTAGTTTCCCCAGGCTCCTGGTCTCCGTCATCACTACTATCGTCAGAAAAGAATTTAGCTCCTTCCTTAGCCTGTTTAGCTTTGTGTATTGGCTGGGGCATGGCACCGTCTCCCTTTTCACTTTCACTGTCCGTCCTAGTCATGGCTCTGCGTGCGGCTTTATTAATTAATTTTGCATTCTCCTGTCTAGCGGTCTCGTAATCATGGGTCCTACTTGGGGTTTCTTCTCTCTCAGCTCTGTCTGTGGTGTATTCAAAGGTTGGTTTCCTAGTTCTAATATTTCTGAGAGATTGCAGGAGCTCCTCTTGAATGCATGGGGGTTGGTGATGGGTGTGTGGGAGCTGTGGCGGGCTGCTAACAGCTGGATTTTGACTCGGATCTCTATTGTCCCCCACAGACTCCTCTTCTGTCCCTTCATCAAATTCCCTGTCTACAAAGTCATTGTCCCATCTCTTTTCTACCGTCACTTCTCCTGAGAAAGCATATTGTGGCAGTTGTAGATTTGGCATACCTGGTTCTAAACCCAGAGAATACTCTGGTAGAGCCGTGGGTAGGAATGGGTATATATTACTCACCGGCGTTGCTCCGTTTTCTGTTTCCTTGTCTTTACTTACCATAGGTAATTTTGCCAACGCCGTGGCAGCCAGAGCAAAGTTGTGTACCTTGGTCCTCAGTTTCTCAGCCTTTTTTAGTTCCTTTTTAATTTTTCTACACTCATTCCAACTCTTTTCCCTGCTTTCCCTCGAGCTCTTGTTTCTCCTGTTTTAAATTATTTTCCTCTTCCCGCAATATCTTTGCTAATGCGGATCTTGTCATATACTTAGGTATGGCCCTATTGTTCTGTATTTTTTCCCATGCTTTCACAGCCTTTCGCTTTGCCTTGTTCCTATACTCTTTATCCAAACCACTCAGAATCTGAGCCTCTACCTCTCTGTAGAGCTGCTCGATTGGAATTCCTGTCTCCATTTTTCGGGGGGGCCCAAAATCCCCCAGGCTCTAACGGTTTAAACCTAACTTGTGTGTTGACGCGTCCGTCAACCACGCTAGTCACAGCGGGCTTTCCTGTTTCTGACAAGGCTCTCAAAAAATCTTTACTTTTAATGTATTCTCGCAGGGTTCTAACTACTTAGACTCCTATTTTACTTTATTTTAACGTATTTTCGCAAGGCTCTCACTACTTTTTAGGCTTTTACTATTTTTACTTTTTGAATTAGCTCCTCCGTGGACAGAACCTCTCTCCCCTTGATTTGGTTTAGTCCAATATGCAGATTTTTAATTAGTCAAAAGGTATCTGCTTACCTTCAGTTCAGCGGCCGCTTGAGGAGAGACGTAGAGTCCAGGGAGGTTGAGAGTCATCAAGGGATCACGTCCGGGGGTCACCAATTATCGTATTAAAAAATGACGTGTTCAAAATCCCTTATAAAGATTACCAGGATTCAGAAAGTTAAATTCAAAAAGGTTTATTTCCCTAATACAAAAAGAATCTAAAACAGCTGTCCGGACCAAAAGTATCTAATCCCTATCCTCTATATAAAGTGTAACATTGGTTGGGCGCTCCACCAAGTCACACAGCTAATCCCTGATCCGGACTGACAAAAAAACTAACACATTCAAGCTATTCATTAAGTAAATGTGCAGGAAGAAGGGGCGTGTCGTATCAGGCAGCTCTCGGGTCCCGGGTCCGGCCTCCATCAGGTCTCCTCCGTCTCGCCAGACCTAAACAGAATCATTCACACTCCCCCTCCCCAATCTATGGATTTATTACTTCCTTGAGAGAAGGCAGGAGGCTCTCAAGGCTGCTATTTCTCCATATTCTGCCCTCCATCCCCTTCTCTAAACAACGGAAAGGATTAACAGAATCTAGGAATGCAGATCTTGGCCCCCCAGATTAACTATCATTAACTCATATTCTGCACTTTGGACTACAATGGAAGAAGGGGAGACCAGGTCTTTTTTGCTTAGGAAGAGACAGAGGTTCAAATCTGGGTCAGTCATTGTCACATCTGCTTTTTAGTATATATTTAATACAACACACTCCACACAGAGATGGGAGCAGGGTCGCCGAACAGGAGGCGCATGCCAGACCTATTGTACATATTTTTAGTGGTAGGGGAAACCGGAGTACCCGGAGGAAACCTACGTAGACACGGGGAGAACATGAAAACTGGGTGTGTTTCCCACTCCAGGGGCTCACTCCCCCTTCACGAGGCAAGCGCCAAAGGGGGGCGGGGCGGTCGAGTTACATGGTATGAGCAGGCCCGGACTTATGACGTCGGGTCTGCAGGACACGTGACCGCCCCCGGCGCACACCAGGTGACGCAGAAGGCCCCTCTGCCCTTTCGTTCACCCCCCCTCCCTGCTAGGAGTACCAGGAGAGGGCGGGGCTGTGACGTCTCGTGTTCCAGTTCCCGTTCCGCCCCTCACAGACTTCTACAGCATCTGGAGGGAGCAGGGCCTGCTGTTTGACCCATGGCTGGAGAAAACCATGCGCAGAGACTACGCATTGGAATTTGCTCGAAAGCCGGGGCGTGCGGGCAGCACGCTCTCAGGTATAGGGGTCATTAGTGGCGCTGCAAGTGGGGTCTCCTCTCTGCTAAGTCGGGGCGCAGCAGTAGAGGTAGACCCGCAAGACGCCGCCAGGGGGCTCTACTCCCCTTACTTCTTAGTGCCAAAGAAGTCAGGAGGGGTGCGTCCCATTCTGGATCTGCGCACATTGAACGAGTGCATTTCCAAGCCTCAGTTTCGGATGCTGTCCACGAAACAGCTCCTGGAGTGTGTCAGACAGGGAGATTGGATGTCCTCCATAGACCTGACAGACGCTTATTTTCACGTGGCGATAGTTCCGGAACACAGGAAGTTCCTGCGCTTCGCAGTGGGAGAGAGGAGTTACGAGTACTGCCGTCTCCCCTTCGGGTACGCGCTTGCTCCACAGACTTTTTCAAAGTGCGTGGAGGCGGCACTGGAGCCTATATAGACGATTGGTTTATTCTGGCCTCGTCCAGGGAAGTGGCCGTGAGTCACACACACTGGGTCCTTTCCCACACTGGGTCCTTTCCCACATACAGCGTCTGGGCTTTGTGGTGAACAGGGAGAAAAGCAAGCTGCAGCCGGCTCAGCGAATGATCTATCTCGGCCTGCAGCTAGACTCTGTGACGTTCCGTGCTGCATTGTCCGAGGACAAACGGAGGAACATTACCCGTCTGGCCAGGGAGGTGCTAGCGGCCCCCAGGGTCCCCGCTCGGCGCCTCAGGTTCCTTCTGGGGATGATGGCGGCGGCTCATATTGTGGTTCGGCTAGGCCTCCTCCACATGAGGAACTTTCAGAGACGGTTCGCACGCCTCAAGCTTCACCCCTCACGGGACGGGAGGAGGCTGATCTGGGTTCCCCAAACTGCAGCGTCGGACATCAGGTTCTGGCTCACTCCAGGTCTTTTGCGGGACGGAGTGACTCTGGTCGATGCTGTGTCTCACGTGGAAGTGTTCAGGGACGCGTCACTCGAGGGGTGGGGCGGGGTCCTCGGTCAGAGCTCCGTAGGAGGCTGCTGGTCGGACTCAGCCCGCCACATCAATCTTCTGGAGATGGAGGCAGTGCACAGGGTGCTGCTGCACTTTGCTCCTCAGTTTCAGGGGAGTCACGTTATGGTTCGCTCAGACAACACCACGTGGTGTCTTATCTAAACAGGCAGGGGGGCACCAGATCCCCCCCTCTCCATCGCATGGCGATGGTGATACTGCTGTGGGCGGCGGTTCACCTCCTGTCCCTGAGGGCGCACCATGTCCCGGGTGCCCGGAACGTGGGTGCTGACAGGATGTCCAGGGGGGGCCCACTCCAGGACGAGTGGGACCTGGCCCCGTGGATAGCTGTAGAAGTCCGGCGGTGTCGACCTTTTCGCCAATGCAGAGAACGCACAGTGCCCGTCCTGGTTCGCCTTAAGGGCCGCGGACGAGCCGCCCTTACGCTTGTATCCGCGATCTCGTTCTTTCGGTCATTACCCAAAGCTCATGACCATAGGTGAGGGAGGGAACAAAGATTGACCGGTAAATTGAGAGCTTTGATTTCGGCTCAGCTCCCTCTTTACCGCAACGGTCCAATACAGCGACCGCATCACTGCGCACGCTGCACTGATCCGCCTGTCAATCTCACGCTCCATTCTTCCCTCACTCGTGAACAAGACCCCGAGATACTTGAACTCCTCCACTTGAGGAAGGACCTCTCCACCCACCTGTAGAGGGCAAGGCACCTTTTTCCGGTCGAGCATCATGGCCTCGGATTTGGAGGTGCTGATTCTCATCCCAGCCGCTTCACACTCGGCTGCAAACCGCCCAAATGCATGCTGCAGGTCCTGGTTCGTTGGAGCCAACAGGACAACATCGTCCGCAAACAGCAGAGATGAAATCCTGTGGTCTCCGAACCGGACCCCCTCCGACCCTTGGCTGCGCCTAGAAATTCTGTCCATAAATACATTTAACAGAACCGGTGACAAAGGACAGCCCTGTCGGAGGCCAACATTCACCGGGAACAGGTCTGACTTACTGCCGGCAATGCGAACACAGCTCTGGCTCCGGTCATACAGGGATCGGATGGCCCTCAGCAGAGGACCTCCGACCCCGTACTCCCGGAGAACCCCCCAAAGGACACCCCGGGGAACACAGTCGAACGCCTTCTCCAAATCCACAAAGCACATGTGGACAGGTTGGGCGAATTCCCATGAACCCTCGAGTATCCGATGGAGAGTATAGAGCTGGTCCAGTGTTCCGCGACCGGGACGAAAACCACACTGCTCCTCCTGAATCCGAGATTCGACCATCGGCCGTAGCCTCCTCTCCAGTACTTTGGAGTAGACCTTACCGGGGAGGCTGAGGAGTGTGATCCCACGATAATTGGAACACACCCTCCGGTCCCCCTTCTTGTAGAGAGGGACCACCACCCCGGTCTGCCACTCCATTGGCACCGCCCCCGATCGCCACGCGATGTTGCAGAGACGTGTCAGCCAAGACAGTCCTACAACATCCAGAGACTTTAGATAATCAGGACGGATCTCATCCACACCCGGAGCCTTGCCACCATGGAGGCTGCCAACCACCTTGGTGACCTCAGCCAGGGAAATGGATGTATCTGCCCCAACATCCTCAGCCTCTGCCTCTGTAACAGAGGACGTGACGGGGGGATTGAGGAGAACCTCAAACTATTCCTTCCACCCGCCCGACAATATCCCCAGTCGAGGTCAGCAGCTCTCCACCCGCACCGTACATGGTGTTGGCAAAGAACTGCTTCCCCCTCCTGAGGCGCCGGATGGTTTGCCAGAATCTCTTCGAGGCCGACCGATAGTCATGCTCCATGGACTCTCTGAACTCCTCCCAGTCCCGGGTT
Organism: Knipowitschia caucasica; assembly: GCA_964034765.1. NCBI lineage: Eukaryota > Metazoa > Chordata > Actinopteri > Gobiiformes > Gobiidae > Knipowitschia > Knipowitschia caucasica. The sequence continues at coordinate 9,466,188 of OZ035833.1, read as the reverse complement.
TTTGCCTCTGCAACAGCCCGGGCCGCGGCACGCTTGGCCTGCCGGTACTGGACAGCTGCCTCAGGAGTCCCCCGAACCATCATGGCTCGATAGGACTCCTTCTTCAGCCTGACAGGATCCCTTACTCCCGGGTTCGGGGGTTGCCGCCGGGACCAGCACCAGAGACCTTGCGACCACAGCTACGAGCCGCCGCATCGGCGATTGAGGCAGAGAACATGGTCCACTCGGACTCCATGTCCCCCTCCTCCGCTGGGACTTGGGAGAAGCTCTCCCGGAGGTGTGAGTTGAAAGTCCGTCTGACAGGGGGCTCAGCGAGACGTTCCCAGCAGACCCTCACTATACGCTTGTGTCTGCCAGGTCTGACCGGCTTCTTCCCCTGCCAGCAGATCCAACTCACGACCAGGTGATGATCGGTTGACAGCTCCGCCCCTCTCTTTACCCGAGTGTCCGAGACACGCGGTCGAAGGTCAGATGATACGACAACAAAGTCGATTATCGACCTCCGGCCTAGGGTGTCCTGGTGCCACGTGCACTGGTGGACACCCTTGTGCTCGAACATGGTGTTCGTGATGGACAAACTGTGACTGGCACAGAAGTCCAACAACTGAACACCGCTCGGGTTCATATCAGGGGGGCCGTTCTTCCCGATCACCCCTCTCCAAGTGTCACTGGCGTTTCCCACATGGGCGTTGAAGTCCCCCAGGAGAATAACAGAGTCCCCGGGCGGTGCACCATCCAGTACCCCTCCAAAGGACTCCAAGAAGGCCTAACTCTGCACTGCTGTTAGGCCTGTAGGCCGTCACAACAATGAGAGACTTGTCCCCCACCCGGAGGCGGAGGGACGTGACCCTCTCATTCACCGGGGAGAACTCCAACACGTGGCGGCTGAGATGGGGGGCAATGAGAATGGCCACCTCAGCTCGCCGCCTCTCCCCGCGGGAAACTCCAGAAAAGTGGAGCGTCCAACCCCTCTCAGGGAGTTGCGTTCCAGAGCCCAAGCTGTGTGTGGAGGTGAGGCCGACTATCTCTAGTCGGTATCGCTCAACCTCCCCCACGAGCTCGGGCTCCTTCCCCCCCAGTGAGGTGACGTTCCACGTCCCAAGAGCCAGATGTTGTATGTGCGGACTGGGTCGCCGAGGTCTCCGCCTTCGACTGCCGCCCAGTCCTCTCAGCACCGCGCCACCACGGACCCCTCTGCAGGTGGTGGGCCCACAGGAGGGACTGCCCACGTCATCCCTTCAGGCTGAGCCCGGCCGGGCCCCGTGGGCTAAGGCCCGGCCACCAGGCGCTCGCATACGAGCCCCGACCCCAGGCCTGGCTCCAGGGTGGGGCCCCGGCTGCGCCATGCCGGGCAACGTCACTGGTCTATTTATTGTGCTGTCCATGGTGGTTTTTGGACCGCTCTTCGTCTGACTCGTCACCCGAGACCTGTCTGTCATGGGAGGCCCTACCAGGGGCATGAAGCCCCAGACAGCATAGCTCCCAGGATCATCCGAGTACTCAAACTCCCCCACCACGTTAAGGTGGCAGTCCAGGGGGGAGGACTGTTTGTAATTCAGGTGTGTAAAATACTTACATTACTCTGCAAGTACAATAAGCCTTGAGCACCTGTCACTACACTGTGCAGCTTCTCTGCACACAGTTGTCGGTGCAGAGAAGCTAGCGGAGCTAGCCGAGTTAGCCACGCTCAATAAACAAATACATATCAATCAATCCACGCCATTAAACGTTAATCGGACAGTACAGTATACATATACATCCTTAACACACATGCACGGACGTTTTCAGAATTTGGTGTTAACGTTTTCATGACAAAATTACTATTTTAATGTGATAAAAAGCGATCGCGAAAAACCCGTTAGTAACCATTAACATGAAATGAACATTTTAGGACACATTTGAGGAGGATCTGATGGATTTAGGTTTGTTATATAAATGGGTAACTCACCGCTGATGTTCAGAATTCTTTGTTCAGTTTTCATGTAGTTCTAGAGTTTTTGAACTAGCTAGCTTAGTTAAAAAACTAAGTTTTGTTCGAATATATATATTTTTTTAATTTTAGAATTACAGTGCCTTGCGAAAGTATTCGGTCCCCTTGAACCTTTCAACATTTTGCCACATTTCAGTCTTCAAACATAAAGATATAAAATTTAAATTTTTTTAAAAAAAATAATTTTTTTGTCATGAATCAACAACAAGTGGGACACAATCGTGAAGTGGAACGAAATTTATTGGATAATTTAAACTTTAAAAAAAAAAAAAAACTGAAAAGTGGGGCGTGCAATATTATTCGGCCCCTTTACTTTCAGTGCAGCCAACTCACTCCAGAAGTTCAGTGAGGATCTTTGAATGATCCAATGTTGTCCTAAATGACTGCTGATGATAAATAGAATGCACCTGTGTGTAATCAAGTCTCCGTATAAATGCACCTGCTCTTTGATAGTCTCAGGGTTCTGTTTAAAGCGCAGAGAGAACCATGAAGACAAAGGAACACACCAGGCAGGTCCGAGATACTGTTGTGGAGAAGTTTAAAGCCGGATTTGGATACAAAAAGATTTCCCAAGCTTTAAACATCTCAAGGAGCACTGTGCAAACAGTATATTGAAATGGAAGGAGTATCAGACCACTGCAAATCTACCAAGACCCGGCCGTCCCTCCAAACTTTCATCTCAAACAAGGAGAAGACTGATCAGAGATGCAGCCAAGAGGCCCATGATCGCTCTGGATGAACTGCAGAGTTTTGGAGGGACGGCCGGGTCTTGGTGGATTTGCAGTGGTCTGATACTCCTTCCATTTCAATATAATTGCTTTAAACTTCTCCACAACAGTATCTCGGACCTGCCTGGTGTGTTCCTTTGTCTTCATGGTTCTCTCTGCGCTTTAAACAGAACCCTGAGACTATCAAAGAGCAGGTGCATTTATACGGAGACTTGATTACACACAGGTGCATTCTATTTATCATCATCAGTCATTTAGGACAACATTGGATCATTCAAAGATCCTCACTGAACTTCTGGAGTGAGTTTGCTGCACTGAAAGTAAAGGGGCCGAATAATATTGCACGCCCCACTTTTCAGTTTTTTATTTGTTAAAAAAGTTTAAATTATCCAACAAATTTCATTCCACTTCACGATTGTGTCCCACTTGTTGTTGATTCATGACAAAAAATAAAATTTGTATATCTTTATGTTTGAAGCCTGAAATGTGGCGAAATGTTGAAAGGTTCAAGGGGGTATATTTGAATTTCGAGGCCGAAGCCCTAGTGTAGAGGCTAGAGGACGCAGGCTGTTCGCTGCTCGTTCTGTGAGTGGAGTAGAATGAGCGTCCCGCTAAGACTCTACTCAGCACTTTTCACGGCAGCAAACTCATACACCTCTGAATCAATTACCTCAAGTTTTCAATTAAATTATAGATTATAATACAACTTGTATGTAGTAATAAGCATAAGGCCTTCTGGTATCTCACACGTTCATAAATGCCCATTCAGTCTGGCATGAATGGAATATACACCAAAAATATACACCCTTTTCTGCGCAACTGAAAAGGGTTGCGCAGAAAACCCTGCGCAACTGATCCTCTGCAGGGGGTGGGTCCACAGGAAGATGGCGTCTTGACGCAGCCTTGTTCTTTCAACAGGGGCTTCAGGCAATGTATTGTTTGATGTTTATTTAGCACATTTTAAGGACCAAGGTCACCCAAAGCACTTTACAATGTTCAGAGTCAGATATTGTTCCAATCATTCCACACACGGTGATGACAGAAGCGAGTCCAGAACACACTGGACCATCAGCCCCCAATCAACACCATCCATTCACTCTCTCATTTACATTCATACCTATTGTGCATGTTTTTAGTGGTAGGGGAAACCGGAGCACCCGGAGGAAATCTACGCAGACACAGGGAGAACATGCAAACTCCACTCAGAAAGGCCCTGTTCCGACCAGGATTAGAACCCAGGACCTTCTTGCTGAGAAGCGAGACTGCTAACCACTCAGTCACCGTGCCGCCCTGGGTTAATGTGGGGTTAAGCGTCTTGCCCAACGACAAAATGGAACGATTTCGTGGTGGGCTCGAACCCATGACGTTCAGGCCCAAAGGCCAATGTTCTACCAACTGAGCTACTGTCACTAAAGTGAAACAGATAATTATGTATTTAAATATTGCGATAATTTGCTCAAACGTGTCTTTAAAGAACTATACCTGATGTATTTTCTAATGAGTTCATAAAAATGTTTATTACTACATACAAGTTGTATTATAATCCGTAACGTAATGTAAAACTTGAGCTCATTGATTCAGCTGTGTATGAATTCAGGCCGTAAAAAGTGCTGAGTAGAGACTTAGCGTGACGCCCGCTCTCCTCCAATCACAGAACGAGGCTGTGTCCTCTAGCCTCTACAGCGCTGCTAAACCATGGATCTATAATAATAACTGGATAGAGTATTACTAGCTTATAGCTGTCCCACCCATAGCCACAGGAGGCGCTGTGGTACTGCAGACTAAATTCACGTGGGCTACCCAGAAAAAGTCCCATAGAACTCAATGTAAACTAAAACAGCTCGACCTCAGCTGACAGAGAACCTACAGCTTTCATAAAGATCAGATTTTGTGTGGATATTAGTGTTTCTTGTCGTCCTGAACTTTTTTTCTTATTAAATCCTTTTGCTTTCTTTAAATCCACACTTTACTGCCACAAACTCTGCTCCTCTCCTTCCCGCTCTGCCACTGTTCTGATCTGATTGGTCAGAGCTCGGCCGAGCCCCTCTGTGCACGTGCATGAGAGCCACACACAAGTATTTGGCCCCATGCGATACTGAGCACAAGCCATTATGCTCAGACTATTTACGCTCGGACTATCTGTGCTCGGACTACGCTCGGAATATTTACGCTCGGACCATCTACGCTCGGACCATCTACGCTCGGACCATCTACGCTCAGACCATCTAGACTCGGACCATCTAGGCTCGGACCATCTAGGCTCGGACCATCTAGGCTCGGACCATCTAGGCTCGGACCATCTAGACTCGGACTATCTAGGCTCGGACTATCTACGCTCGGACCATCTACGCTCGGACCATCTACGCTCGGACTATCTACGCTCGGACCATCTACGCTCGGACCATCTAGACTCGGACCATCTAGGCTCGGACCATCTAGGCTCGGACCATCTAGGTTCGGACCATCTAGGCTCGGACCATCTAGGCTCGGACCATCTAGGCTCGGACCATCTAGACTCGGACTATCTAGGCTCGGACTATCTAGGCTCGGACTCTCTACGCTCGGACCATCTACGCTCGGACCATCTAGACTCGGACCATCTAGGCTCGGACCATCTAGGCTCGGACTATCTACGCTCGGACTACATTTGGACACGAAACTAGCGGTAATCTTTCAGTTATATATTTTGTAAGCAGTGCGTTGCTTTTGTACCATTTCATCAGTGATTGTTGTACGGCTGAAGTTGTGCTAATGCTAATGTTAGCATACGTATCAGATCGCAAATAAAATTAGATGGCTCCGTGGGAGGAGAACGTAGGGGAAATGAGAAGCCTGTGAGCGAGTTGGGAGCGGGGCTAAACAAGATCCAAACTTCGCGATACTGAACAGAACCTGTTTCCACTGGATCAATGAAGAGTTAGTAACGAACAGAAGGAAATATAAACAAAGATTTTTTCTTTTCTCTTTAATAAAACTTGTGTCAACGTTAATAACACTTCAAATATATTATAGTGAATCCCACGTGTTAAAAGCATTACAAAATAGATCTAAGGCGTATCTTATATATACCTATATATATATACATATATATATATGTATATATATATACATATACATACACATATATATATATACACTACCGTTCAAAAGTTTGGGGTCACATTGAAATGTCCTTATTTTTGAAGGAAAAGCACTGTAGATAACTTTAACCTAGTCTTAACTGTAAAGAAATGCACTCTATACATTGCTTATGTGGTAAATGACTATTCTAGCTGCAAATGTCTGGTTTTTGGTGCAATGTTGTAATTGCTGCAAATGGAGGATTCTTTGACGAAAGAAAAGTTGGATGTAAAACAAATCTTTTTTCAAATACAAATCATTATTTCTAACCTTGTCAATGTCTTGACTCTATTTTCTATTCATTTCACAACGTATGATGGTGAATAAATGTGACTTTTCATGGAAAACCCTGGGTGACCCCAAACTTTTGAACGGTAGTGTATGTGCTAGTCTCATATTTCCGCAGAGTTTGTGACAGGAATGTCCTTTGAATCTGGGAATGTCAAAGATCAGGATATAGCACTGTTCTGTCCATGATTTGTGAAAAATACAGTTGTGTCCAGTGTTTGACTCTGCTCCTCCTCCTGCTCCTCCTCATGCTCCTCCTCGTGCTCCTCCTCCTGCTTCAGGAGAAAGTGTCTTCATCAGATGGAGACGCTCAAACCACAGAATCTTCAACACAAACAAACACAAACATGAGTTCCTGTTGCTTTGGCACTTTTAGAAAGTGAAACTATTTCTTAAAGGTAAAGAGGAGGATTTTCTTTTTCCAGGTTTTTCATCAAAACTATTGCTCTTCCTGACTGCCAATCATTCTGCTGACATGTGACTAGAGGCCGTCGCTCGACAGCCAACAATATCTTCTGCCAGAGGGAAGAAGCTGGAACATGGCTTGTCCAGGGGCTGGAAGAGTCGCCTCAGTAAGGCCAGGGTACTGGAGAGGACTCAGGAGGGGCAGTGTGGTTTTGGTCCCGGTCGCGGAACACTGGACCAGCTCTATACTCTCCATTGGATACTCGAGGGTTCATGGTAGTTCTCCCAACCTGTCCACATGTGCTTTGTGGATTTGGAGAAGGAGTTCGACCGTGTTCCCTGGAGTGTCCTTTGGGGGGTTCTCCGGAAGTACGGGGTCCGGGGTCCTCTGCTGAGGACCGTCCGGTCGCTGTATGACCGGAGCCAGAGCTGTGTTTGCATCAGCAGTAAGTCAGACCTGTTCCCGTTGTTGGCCTCCGCCAGGACCACAGCCAGGGGCCGGAGGGGGTCCGGTTCAGAGACCACAGCCAGGGGCCAGAGGGGATTCGGGTTCAGAGACCACAACCAGGGGCTGGAGGGGGTCCGGTTCCGAGACCACAGCCAGGGGCCGGAGGGGGTCCGGTTCAGAGACCACAGCCAGGGGCCGGAGGGGGTCCGGTTCAAGTAGTGGGGGTCAAGTATCTCGGGGTCTTGTTCAGTGAGGGAAGGATGGAAGTGAGTCTGACTCTGGAGTCTGAACAGAACCGATTTTTTCTACTGAACCTGACCCTGTGGACCAGACTCCTTTTTTCTGTGAACCCTGTACCTGTGAACCTGACCCTGTGGACCCTGTACCTGTGAACCTGACCCTGTGGACCAGACTCCTGTACCTGTGAACCTGACCCTGTGGACCCTGTACCTGTGCAGTCTGTGCTGATGTCACTGACACTCTGCTGCAACTGCCGGTACTTCTGCTCCACCTCCTGAAAACACACATACACACACACAGACACACACAGACACACATAGACACACATAGACACACACACACAGACACACACACACACACACACACACACACATTATTGTAAAGCTGTTCCAGATCCACAAATGTGTGTGATGTATGGTTACACAGGGTTGAGAACCGGCCCAAAAGACCAGCCCCAAAGCCTTATGTTTCCACCCCCATACTCCACAGAGGGAATGCTGGGTATGTCGCTCTGTGTTTTTTTAACAGTAGAGTTTTCATAAAAAGGTTCTATTTTGGTGTCATCTGTCCACATCATGTTCTCCCAGGCCTTCTCTGGTTCTTGCAGATGGTCAGGAGAACACTTTAGATGGGCCTGGACCATACCCACTCTGAAGCATTATGTGGTGGGGGGAACCGGAGCGCCCGGAGGAAACCCACCCAGACACAAGGAGAAATATGGAAACTCCACACAGAAACTCCCTTAACTCTCACGGGTAGCTGTTTTGCTCTGTCTCTATTTTCTATCTTTATCTCATTCTCTGTGTTCTATCTCTGCATTTCTGTCTCTGTGTCTGTCTCTCTGTGTCTGTGATTCTGTCTCTATGTCTGTGTCTCTATGTCTGTGTCGCTATGTCTGTGTCTCTCTGTCTGTGTCTCTATGTCTGTCTCTCTATGTCTGTCTCTCTATGTCTGTCTCTCTATGTCTGTCTCTCTATGTCTGTCTCTCTATGTCTGTCTCTGTGTCTCTGTATATTTCTGTGTCTCTCTGTGTCTCTCTGTGCACTTGATTACCTTGAGGTAGTGCAGATCCGCCTGCAGAAGCCGCAGGTGGGTCATGAGCTGTCTGCTGAGGTTGGGTCCAGCGCCCTCTGCCTGTGAGGAGGAGGACAGCAACTTGCTCATGTCGATGCCCACGTCCTCCTCTGGTCCGTCCTCCAGTCCATATTCTGGTGTCTCCTCTGGTGTGTCCTCTGGTCCATAACCTGGTCGGTCCTCTGGTCCATGCTCTGGTCTGTCCTCTAGTCTCTCCTCTGGTGTCTCCTTTGGTCTCTCCTCTGGTCTGTCCTCTGGTCTGTCCTCTGGTCTGTCCTCTGGTCTGTCCTCTGGTCTGTCCTCTGGTCTGTCCTCTGGTCTGTCCTCTGGTCTTTCCTCTGGTCTGTCCTCTGGTCTGTCCTCTGGTCTGTCCTCTGGTCTTTCCTCTGGTCTGTCCTCTGGTCTGTCCTCTGGTCTGTCCTCTGGTCTGTCCTCTGGTGTGTCCTCTGGTGTGTCCTCTGGTGTCTCCTCTGGTGTCTCCTCTGGTGTGTCCTCTGGTGTGTCCTCTGGTGTGTCCTCTGGTGTCTCCTCTGGTGTCTCCTCTGGTGTGTCCTCTGGTGTGTCCTCTGGTGTGTCCTCTGGTGTGTCCTCTGGTCCAAACAAGTCCAGTATTACGAAGCCTGCAGGGACCAGAAAGCATTATCGGTCAATCCAGATTTTTATTTCAGAAATGAAACATGAACAACACAATAAAATAGACTATTCTGACTCACTGAGAACAAACTGTTGCAGATGTGCATTAATGCCGCGTTCAGACCGGATCATGCTGCGTCAGCTTTCAATGCAAAGTCAATGGTGACGCGCGTTCAAAACGCACAAACGTCTCGGAATGCACGCACGGACCGCGCTGGGAAGTCGAAGGGGAGGAACGCAGGAGATACATTTTGCTCAACCTTTCCTCGGGACGTTCGTGCAGCAACCAATCAGAGAGCCGCAAAGCGGTCACGGGGACATAAGTGGTGCGAGCAGACTAAAAATACTGTAAACAGCCAAAACAGGAGGCAAGGCAAGGCAAGGCAAGTTTATTTATATAGCACAATTCATACACAAGGCAATTCAAAGTGCTGAACAAAACAAGAAAGCATTAAAATCATAAATTATCACAGAACATTAAAAAGAAAGATAAAAATATAAATCCCTCAGTTGTATGCACAGTTAAACAGAACTGTCTTTAACCTGGTTTTAAACATTGTCAGAGAGGAGGCCTGTCTCACATCTTCAGGAAGATTGTTCCAGATTTTAGCAGCATGAATCTGAAAAGCAGCCTCCCCATGTTTAGTTCTGACTCTGGGCACTAACAGGAGTCCAGTCCCTGTGCTCCTCAGAGTCCGGGCTGGTTCATATGGGACTAACATGTCACTAATATATTTTGGTGCGAGGCTATGGAGAGACTTGTACACAAGCAGAGCTGTTTTAAAGTCTATTCTCTGAGCCACAGGAAGCCAGTGCAGAGACCTGAGAACTGGACTAATGTGGTCGTACTTCCTGGTTCTAGTCAGGACTCGAGCTGCTGCGTTTTGAATGTACTGCAGCTGTTTTACAGCCTGTTTGGACAGACCTGTGAGCAGGCCATTGCAGTAGTCTAACCTACTGGAGACAAATGCATGGATAAGAATCTCCAGGTCTGCTTTAGACACTATGTTTTTGATCCTGGCAATGTTTTTTAGATGGTAGAAAGCTGCTGATGTTACTGATTTGATGTGGCTATTAAAATTTAAGTCTGAGTCCAGTATTACCCCTAGATTTCTGACCTTGTTTGAAGGTTTTAGGGAGAGAGACTGTAGGTGACAGATGACGCTCTCTCTTTGTTTCTGGGGACCAAAGACAATCATTTCAGTTTTGTCTGCGTTTAGCTGAAGGAAGTTTTTTTGCATCCACTCACTGATCTGTTGGATACAGTGAAGGAGTGAGTCCACTGGTCCATGTTCTCCTGCAGTCAGTGAGACATAGATCTGAGTGTCGTCTGCATAGTTATGATAGGACACTTTGTTTCTGCGTATTAACTGACCTAACGGCAGCATGTAGAGATTGAACAGAAGAGGTCCCAGGATCGACCCCTGTGGGACTCCACAGGTCAGGGCCATATGATCTGAGACACAGTTTCCAATCTCCACAAAGTACTTCCTGTCTTCAAGGTAAGACCTAAACCAACTTAGGGCGGTGCCAGTGACGCCAACCCAGTCTTCTAGTCTCTGTAAGAGGATCTCATGGTCGACGGTGTCAAAGGCAGCACTTAGATCTAACAAGATTAAGATTGAGACTTTGCCTGCGTCAGTGTTCAGCCGGATATCGTTTGTAACCTTAACGAGAGCAGTCTCAGTGCTGTGGTGGGGTCTAAAGCCGGACTGAAACATATCAAATGAGTTGTTGATTATAAGAAATCTAGTAAGCTGTAGGTAGACAACTTTCTCAAGGACTTTCCCCATAAATGGCAGATTTGAGATGGGACGATAGTTGTTAAGTACCGTAGCATCGAGACTGCTCTTTTTTAGCAGGGGCCTGATGACTGCAGTTTTCAGGGCCTTTGGGAATATTCCAGAATGAAGGGACATGTTTACTATCTGTGTGAGTGAAGGTAACAGACTGCTCAGAACAGACTTCAGAAATCTAGTGGGTAGTACATCCAAGCTGCATGTGGAGGAGCTCAAACTGGAGATTATCTCTTGGACAGTTTTATCATTTACAGGTGCAAAGTGAGTTAGCTCAGAGAGCCTTTCTGGCTGTTGGATGGTTATCTGTGGATTGGAGACAATGGCGTTTTTGATGCCTTGAACCTTGTCATTGAAAAAATTAGCAAACCTATTGCATTTACGTTTGGAAGTAAGCTCTAATGGCATTTGAACAGGGGGGTTTGTTAATCTATTAACTGTTGAGAACAGAACACGCAGATTGTTGCTGCAGCCTTCAATCATTTCAGAAAAATACCTTTCTCTCGTACTACGTAGCACCCGGTTAAACTCGCACAACTTATCTTTGAAGATCTCGTAATCTACCTGGAGGTTGGACTTGCGCCACTTCCGCTCGGCCCTCCGGCACTTTCTCTTTTGTGCCCTGACCGAGTCTGCTTTAGCCCACGGCGCCTTCTGCTTATTTTTCACTATTTTAACCTTCACAGGGGCAACGGTATCCAGAACATTCAAAACACTAGAGGTGACAGAGTTAAACAGTTCATCTACAGTAGAATACGATGCATTCTCAAAGTTTATCATTTCCATAAATAGTTCACTCGTATTTTCATTTATGCACCTTCTTCGAACAGTTGCAGAGTCCACTGGTGGTTTGTTAGTGAAACACATGTAAAAAAAAACACAGAAATGATCCGAAAGAGCAACATTGACCACGTTTACATTTGAAATAATCACCCCCTTTGTAACTAACAGGTCTAGAGTGTGCCCTCTGCTGTGGGTGGGGCCACTTACGTGCTGAGTGAGATCAAAGGATTCAAGTACAGAACTCAGCTCATTTGCATTTCTGTCATCAACATTATCCACATGAATATTAAAATCACCTGTAATAACCAAACTATCAAAATCTGTGCATACAACTGAAAGCAACTCTGTAAAATTATCTATAAAACTGTGACATGACTGCGGTGGCTTGTATAGGACAACGAAGAGTATTGGAGGAGATTGTTTTTGTTGTATTTTAAAAGACACATATTCAAATGACGAAAACTTCCCAAGAGACATTCTATGGGAGACAAAGTGGTCTCTAAAAATGGCAGCTAAGCCTCCTCCTTTTTTGTTTTCCCGTATTTCAGATTCAAACTTGAAATTTGGTGGTGATGCTTCTATTAAAACTGCATTTTCTGAATTTTGGTCAAGCCAAGTTTCAGCCATGAACATAAGATCAAGATTATGAGAACAAATAAAATTATTGATTAAAAAAGACTTGTTACAAAGAGATCTGACATAGCAAGTTTCAAAGTTGCAGTATCAGCGGTTGCGGTCGGCTGATTCTTATACGGAACAAGAATTAGATTTTCCAGATTAGACTGATTAACTCCAGATGTTTTTCTGTAATGTATTCTTTGTGTTATCACTAAGGGAATGGCACAGGTGGCTTCATGACAGGGCCCCAGCCGGGTCTCTCCTCTAACTAGACTGCCAGTGGCTGCGAAGCAGAGACCCTGTGCATCCTAGTGTTTAGAGAAAAGAGGGGAAGGGGAAGGCGGGGGAAGAGGATGGAGAGGTGGGTGGCTTTTGGGTGTTGAACGAGGGGGGCAGGGAGGTGGAGGGGTTTTAGGTGATGGGTTAGGGCCGGGGTGGGCTGAGGCAGAGGTTTTGGGTGTTGAACGAGGGGGAAGTGGGGGTGGAATGGTCATGAGGTTAGGGGAGGGACTGGCTGAGGTGGTTTTTGTAGGTGAATTGGAAACCCTAGGTGGTTTCGGAGGTACATATGGGGAGTGGTTTAGCATGTTGGACAGGACTCTAGATCGAGCTAATATGGGTGTGAGAGGAATAGTCTTCATCGCCAATTTTATTAGCCCTGCAGAGTGTTCAGGTAGGTCTAACAGTGAAGGCGGGGATGAAAAACAAAGGGAGGTGTCCCCATTCTCTCTTGATGGAGTGGACGTGGCAGGGGGGACCCAAGACAGGTCCATGGGAGGTGGCGAGGGAGTCTTTGATGGAGCTGCAGGTGGTTGAGGAAACCCCAGCACAGGCCTGTCTGCTGTAGGCTGGGGGCTTCAGAGGCGCTGTAGATGAAGAAGGCGTGGCTGCTTTGGAGCAGGCTGGGGATGAGGATGTTGGTGGTGGTGGTCGTGCTGCTGGTGCTGCTACTGGTGATGATACAGCTGCTGCTGGTGATGATGCAGCTGCTGCTGGTGATGATGAAGCTGCTTCTGATGACAGTGGAGGTGTTGAGATCCTTTGAGGCGGTGATGGTGTTGAGATCCTTTGAGGCGGTGATGGTGTTGAGATCCTTCGAGGTGGTGGTGGTGTTGAGATCCTTCGAGGTGGTGGTGGTGTTGAGATCCTTCGAGGTGGTGGAGGTGCAGAGACTTTTGGAGTTGGCTTCCTCCCTTTCGATGGCTGCACGTGCTGCGCAGGCTGAGGTCTCAGGGCAAAAGAAAGGTTATCCATCAACACTTTTACTCCGTAAGTGTTCAGATGTGGCCCTTTCCCTTCAAAAAGCTCATGCCTATTCCAGAACAGATTAAAATTCTCAATGAAGGCAAGTCCTTTGCGTGAACATTCGTTGAGTAGGAAAGTATTTAGCTGATACAGACGACTGAATTTCATTTGCTTCCCGTCCACATTTGGTAGTGGGCCACTGATAACGATTTTTGTGTCCATTTTAGTAAGTAAGTAAGTTTTTATTTATATACCGCCTTTTCACTGCAGATCTGAGTCTCAAAGCGGTTTACAATTGTTAATTTTTGGGCATTTGTCTCTCACTCCACACAGAGATGGGAGCGGGGTCGCCAGTACAGGAGGCACATGCTAGAACTATTGGACATATTTTTAGTGGTAGGGGAAACCGGAGTACCCGGAGGAAACCTACGCAGACACGGGGAGAACATGCAAACTCCACTCAGAAAGGCCCTGGTCCGACCGGGATTCGAACCCAGGACCTTCTTGCTGAGAGGCGAGAGTGCTATCCACTCAGCCACCGTGCCGCCCAAGGTCATTTAGCAAGGTCGTCCAATAAGAGAGAGTAATCCCGTTTCAACTTTTCACTTGTGTTGTCATAGACGTCTACTGCCCCCACGTGGATCAACAATCTTTTTACCCCGCCGGTCTCAGACAGAAGCCTCGGAGCCAACCGCCTTATCTCATCCACTTTAGCAGAGTGTACTGAGTGAACCTTGAGATTACGCATATTTACATTTCTTATCGCCGAATCCCCGATAAAGAGCGACTCAGCTGCATTTGACCTTGACTGAGACTGAGACTGGGACTGAGAGGCTACTGCTGATTCATCTTCCAAAAGTGGTGAAAAGCGGTTTCTTGTAATTAAAGATTTTTGCTGTGGCATTATGACACTCTTGTTATCATTAGCTTTGCCTTGTTTGGGCTTGGCACCATATGTGTTCCAACAATTGTCTCTGTTGATTTTGGGAAATGAAATAGCGTCATCATAACTTACGTTCTGTCCATTTGGTCCATTTCCTTTCACTGGTATTGTTGTGTTCAGCCCCAATTCTGATTCAAGCACAAACATTCGGTCTTGAAGAAGTTTTAGCTCCTGTTTGAGTGAAAAACAGCCCTCGCAAAGTTTTGTTCTATTTTCCCGTCCTCCCGACATGCTGTCGGTTAGGTAAATTCCACCAGTCTTGTGTTGAAGTTTGTAAAAAGGAGTAATCCGTGTTTTGTGGAATAAAAATGTAAGCAAAAATGATTAAAGGAGATAAAAAAGCAGCAAGCGAGGAGCAGCAAGAGAATGCGACTGCTCTGTCCAGAGCAGGAAGTTCATGGAGCTACATCAGGACTAAACCAGGGTGGACAATGGGGGACATAGTGCTTGTAAACATGTGAGTTTTCATGCTCCCGTGACTTTATGCAAAGTCACTCGAATCGTGAAGCAAACATGTACTGCCAATCTGGAATGCCTGGTCTTGAGCTGCCGCCTTTTTATCTTCCCCGTGAGTTTTCAGTGATATTTTTATGTGCTGTTTACATTCACCCACGTGCAGATTACAAAGTAACTCTACAGGATCTGAGCGAGATCCTTCACAAACATGAGTCTGCTCATCCTAACGCAGTCATTATTGTTGCTGGGGATTTCAATAAATGTAATTTAAAGACTGTACTCCCGAAATTTTACCAACATGTGACTCAAGCTACAAGAGGAGCACATGTTCTGGATCACTGCTACAGTAACGTGAAGGGAGCTTACAGGTCCAGTCTCAGACCTCCTTTTGGAAAGTCTGACCACTCCTCTGTTCTTCTTCTTCCTTCGTATACTCAGAGGAGCAGGGAACATAAACCAACCTCTCGCACTGTGCAGTGTTGGTCTGAGGAGGCTAACATGAAGCTACAAGGTTGTTTTGATGCTACGGACTGGTCTGTGTTTCAGTCAGAGGACGTCAATGAATTCTGTGACGCTGTGTCTGGATACATACGCTTCTGTATTGACTGCTGTGTCCCACAGAAGTTCATTAAAGAACATTTTAGTCAAAACCCTTGGATGAACGTGGAAGTGAAACTGAAACTTCATGAGCGTGCGTTGGCGTTTCAATCAAATGATACAGTTGCTTATAAGCTATCCTGTTACTCATTGAAACGTTCTATTAAATCTGCAAAGCGCAGTTACGGGGACAGGTTAAAGGGTTATTTTGAGGAAGATGACCCTCGGCGCATGTGGAACGGTATTAAAGCCATCACATCGTGGAAACCTAGCGCTGGGAAAATTGCATCTGTCGGCCAAGCTCTGCCAAACGAGCTGAACACGTTCTACTGTCGCTTTGAATCCGCTGATGCCTGTCCTACTGTATTCCCTGAGTGTTTCAATCAAGTTGCCTTCACCGTGACTCAGGAGGAAGTCAGGCGTGTCTTGTCCGGGACCACAGTCCGGAAAGCCCCAGGCCCGGACGGCATCCCTCCTCGTGTCCTGAAACTGTGCTCTGAGCAACTTGCCCCTGTGCTAACAGACATTTTCAACCTGTCGCTAAGGAACTGTACTGTGCCGAACTGCTTTAAAGAGTCGACCATCATTCCAGTTCCTAAGAAAACTCCTGTGACATGCCTGAATGACTATCGTCCTGTGGCCCTCACGTCTGTTCTTATGAAAACTTTTGAGCGGCTTGTGCTGGACTTCATTAAGAGCCAGATCCCTGTGAGTGTTGACCCGCTTCAGTTTGCTTACAGACAGAACAGGAGTGTGGAGGATGCCATCTCCTTTGCTCTGAACTCTGTCTACAGTCACTTGGACACTAGTAAATCTGTCGCGAGAATGCTTTTCATCGATTATAGCTCTGTTTTTAACTGCCTTGTCCCAGGTAAACTGATTGAAAAGTCTCTCGGTTTAAGTGTTGCCATGTGTAAATGGATTTTTAGCTTTTTAACTGACAGATCTCAGAGAGTGAAAATCAATGACTGTTTTTCTGATGTTGTTTCTGTGAGCACTGGTTCTCCTCAGGGATGTATTTGAGTCCTTTGCTTTTTACTTTGTACACTCATGATTGTGTGTCCTCCTCTGACTCAAACTTGATCATCAAATATGCTGATGACACCACCATCATCGGTCTCATCAGTGACAATGATGAATCCTCTTATAGAGCAGAGATACAAAATGTGGTTCAGTGGAGTAAAACTAACAACCTCCAGTTGAACGCATCGAAAACATGTGAACTGGTCTACGACTTCAGTCGCAATAGTTCTCATTTGCCTGTCGTAATCGACAACTCCCAGGTGCAGATCGTAGAGGAGTGCAAGTTTCTGGGTTTAACTCTGTCTAACGACCTGAAATGGGTTAAAAACACTGACAGAGTCGTTAAGAAAGCTCGTCAGCGTCTCTACTTTCTGCATAAACTTAGATAATTTACCACTAACTCTAAGATTGTGCTTAACTTTTATCGCTGCACCATTGAGAGTTTACTTGTTGGTTCTGTGTCTGTGTGGTTTGGAAACATCACAGATAAAGAAAAGAGAGCTTTAAACAAGGTGCTCCGCTCTGCAAAGAGGACCGTGGGCTGTGAGCTTCCTGTTCTGGAGGTTCTTTATAAATCCAGACTTTTAAACAAAGCTCTTAGGATTGTCAATGACTCTTCTGGCCACCCTGGGAAAGCCATGTTCCAGCTTCTTCCCTCTGGCAGAAGATATCGCTCTCTGAGATGCAGGACATCTCGTTACGCTAACAGTTTTTATCCACAAGCTGTTATCAGTGTGAACAGAGCACTTTAATGATTTGCACTTGTTTTGAAACTGTTTTAGTCGATCGATTTCACAGTGACATTTGTTTACTGTTTTTGTTGTTTTATGTCTGTATTTGTCTGTGCACACTGGAGACGTTTTGCTATTGTATTCCAATGTGGTTTTTTTACTCCAAATGGCAAATAAACTGAATCTGAATCTGCTGTTGTATAAAGTCACTTCCGTGAACACATACTGCTGTTTTATAAAGTCACTTCCGTGAACACATACTGCTGTTAAATAAAGTCTATGGAAGGTCTCTGAACACAGAAACGCTGCAAAGCTGCATTATTGGAGAAGAACTGTACACATGAAGCCGCTAGCTAAACTCTGTTAGCATCAGAGCCCGCCGGCTACTTCCGGCGCGTGCCAGGACCTCTGGTCTGAAGACCCCTGCGTCTGAAAACTAGAGAACGTGCGTTTCAGCGTTGCTGGTCTGAAAGCACCATAACGGATCAATACGAGAAAAGCAGTCGCGGACGGGGATCAGAATCACCGCTGAGATCAATTCACAAAACTCTCCAATCCTCACATTTCACCACATCTCACCGTTAATGTGGCAGTGCTCCTCTGGATGTGCTCCTCTGCTCTGGGCCCACACCACAGTGGGCTCTTCTGGGCTCCCAGGGCTCTCAGGGCTCTCAGGGCCTCCAGGGGCCCCTGTGCATGAGTCCTGAGTGTGGGGGCCTGAGGAGGAGTGGTCTCTGTACAGCTCTGTGGGTGAGTCCTCTGGAGCCTCTCTGTCCTGGGACACTCTGAGCATGTGGTCCAACAACAGCTGCTTTAGCAGCGACACTGCGACACACACACACGCACACACAGACAGACACACACACACATGCAAACACAGACAAACAGACACACACATGTACGCACAAACACACACATGCAAAACATATTACAAGACATCACTAGAACTCGCTCACAGTGTTTACACACGGACTGTGACGTCAGACACAGAACGGTCCAGAGCAGATCCATGTCTCACACGTCATTTATAATATATTTAAAACATCATTTATAATTTATTTAAAACGTCATTTATAGTATATTTATAATATATTTAAAATGTAATTGATATTATACTTAAACAGGACTTAGACATTTATCCAGTTTGAAACTCATTTGATCAAACTCACGTGTGCGCAGAGCCTCCGCAGCTTTAGACGTATTTATTTTCAGCTCATGTGTGCTGTGCTCCTGGTCCTCCTGGTGCTCCTGGTACTTCTGGTGCTCCTGGTACTTCTGGTGCTCCTGGTGCTCCTGGTACTTCTGGTGCTCCTGGTACTCCTGGTGCTCCTGGTCCAGGCGCTCTGCTAACTGACCGTCCAGGAAAGCCTCCAGCTTAGCCTCATCCACCTCCTGGTTCCTGTGCTCCTCCTGGTCCCTGTGCTCCTTCTGGTCCCTGTGCTCCTCTTGGTCCCTCACAGAGTCAGGACTGCAGCTCTCCTCACAGGGCGTCTCTGCGAGAATCAAAGAACAGAAAACTAAGAACACAAGAAGAAAAGCGGTGGATCCTGTGGATGTGACACTGAGACATCCTGATCCTGTGGATGTGACACAGAGGCGTCCTGATCCTGTGGATGGGACACAGAGGCGTCCTGATCCTGTGGATGGGACACAGAGACGTCCTGATCCTGTGGATGTGACACAGAGACGTCCCGATCCTGTGGATGTGACAGAGACGTCCTGATGTTTCCAGAATACTGGACATGATTCATTCATTCATTGATTTTCAACCCCTTTAAGAGTGAGAGCAGTTGGAGTAGGTCCCATGGTGGGCTCAAACCCATGACCTCCTGGCTCAAACTGAGCCTCTGTCGTAAGTGTAGTGTCCATTTGAAATAAACAGATGAATTAATATAAAATCATGTCCAAAATCATGTGTTTTATATTTATTCATCTGTTTATTTCAAATGGACACAACACTTACACTGTCTGTTATATAGTGTTATATATCTTTAATGTTATATCTTTAGTGTTATATATTTAGTGTTATATATTTAGTGTTATATACTGTATATCTAGTAGTGGACTGCCACCTTAACGTGGTGGGGGAGTTTGAGTACTCGGATGATCCTGGGAGCTATGTTGTCTGAAGCCCCAGGTAGGGTCTCCCATGGTACACAGGTCTTTATGCCGGCCAGACCTGGCTGAGGTCACCAAGCTGGTTGGCAGCCTCCTTGGTGGCAAGGTGCCGGGAGTGGATGAGATCCGTCCTGACTATTCAGATTCATGCTGCTAAAATCTGGAACAGTCTTCCTGAAGATGTGAGACAGGCCTCCTCTCTGACAATGTTTAAGACAAGGTTGAAAACAGTTCTGTTTAGCTGTGCATACAACTAAGGGATTTTATATTTTTATCTTTTTTTTTAATGTACTGTGATTATTTATGATTTTAATGCTTTCTTGTTCTGTTCAGCACTTTGAATTGCCTTGTGTATGAATTGTGCTATATAAATAAACTTGCCTTGCCTTGCCTACTATCTAAAGTCTCTGGATGTTGTAGGACTGTCTTGGCTGACACGTCTCTGCAACATGATCGGGGGGCGGTGCCGATGGAGTGGCAGACCGGGATGGTGGTTCCTCGCTACAAGAAGGGGGACCGGAGGGTGTGTTCCAATTATCGTGGGATCGCACTCCTCAGCCTCCCCGGTAAGGTCTACTCCAAGGTACTGGAGAGGAGGCTACGACCGATGGTTGAATCTCGGATTCAGAAGGAGCAGTGTGGTTTTCGTCCCGGCTGCGGAACACTGGACCAGCTCTATACTCTCCATCGGATACTCGAGGATTCATGGGAGTACGGCCAACCTGTCCACATGTGCTTTGTGTTATTTGGAGAAGGCGTTCGACCGTGTTCATCGGGGTGGCCTTTGGGGGGGGTTCTCCGGGAGTACAGGGTCCGGGGTCCTCTGCTGAGGGCTGTCCGGTCCCTGTATGACTGGAGTCAGAGCTGCGTTCGCATCTGCAGTAAGTCAGACCTGTTCCCGGTGCATGTTGGCCTCCACCAGGGCTGCCCTTTGTCACCGGTTCTGTTTACTGTGTTCAAAAAGGTGCCTTGCCCTCTCCAGGTCCTGGTCCTCTCCAGGTGGAGTGGTCTTCTCTCAAGTGGATGAGTTAAAGTATCTCGGGGTCTTGTTCACGAGTGAGGGAAGGATGGAGCGTGCGATTGACAGGCGAATCGGTGAAGCGTGTATCAGACCGTTGTGTTGACCGTTGTGTTGAAGAGGGAGCAGCGTCTGCAGTCAGAGCTGTATCGGACCGTTGTGGTGAAGAGGGAGCTGAGCCGAAAGGCAAAGCTCTCGATTTACCGGTCAATCTTCGTTCCCTCCCTCACCTATGATCATGAGATTTGGGTAATGCCAAGCGGTCGAAATGAGCTTCCTCCACAGAGTGGCTGAGCGCTCCCTTAGAGATAGGGTGAGGAGCTCAGTCACACGGGAGGAGCTTGGAGAAGAGCTGCTCTTCTCCACATCGAGAGGAACCAGTTGAGGTGACTCGGGCATCTGTTCCGGATGCCTCCCTGGGGAGGTGTTCCGGGCACGTGCCACCGGGAGGAGACCCCGGGGAAGACCCAGGACACGCTGGAGGGACTATGTCTCTCAGCTGGCCTGGAAACGCCTTGGGGTCCCCCCGGACGAGCTGGAGGAAGTGTGTGAGAAGGAAGTCTGGGCGTCTCTGCTTAGACTGCTGCCCCCGCGACCCGGCAACGGATGAAGCGGAAGAAAATGGATGGATGGATATTTATTTAGTGTTATAGCAAGGCCATTTTCAACACTTTTTTCAAACGATGGTATGTACTGTACATAACTTATAAAATACCCAGCACAGTAATGTAGCGATGTACCTGCACTGTTTAGGTCTGTGTGTGTTTTGCTCACCCGCGTCACTTTGTTTACTGGTTGTGTGGGGTGAGTTAGTGAGGTTAGCGCACAGCAGCCAGAGCACTTGCTGTTACCACAATGTGTATAATCACAGAGATGAAGCTTTGAGCAAGTTCACCCTGGTAGACCTGGCCTGCTGCCCAGCGCCTCCAGAGATGCTCTCACTTCCAGTCAACCAATAACCGCCAGGCCAGCAAGTTAAAAGCCGGAGACGCCCAATTCCCGGCCTTCTCAAGCTTTGCATCCTCCGCCGCCCCACCTCCTCCTTCTCCCATTTCGAGCGTGCTTGCCTGCTGCCTCTGCCGCCACCAGTGCCTAGGCCCTGGGGGGGATTATGCGCGCGAGCAAGCGCCGCGCTCATTTTGGTCCGCGCTGACATGTGTGAGAGCAGGCACGCATTGCGCAGGCGCACTCGGTGCTAGGCATGCTGGGTAGTGTAGTCTTTGGGGTGGTTTGAAGCGGCTACACAGGGAAATGCGCGATTGTGTGTTTATTTGCAGAAGTAATGTTTATTTTGTATTGAATGTAAATAACCACAAAATGTTTAGCACATGACAATGTTTAGTTTAGTGGCAAACAATTTAAAGGGACAATTAGTGGTCATTTTTTACTTTTACAGGTTTATTACCTGTGGTCAAACATTTATTGAAATAAAGTAAGAAAATATGACAAACACAAGTCATACCATATGTGCTGCCTGCCGCTAGCCCATTCGGAGGGCTATAACATGAAAAGTCCGAACACTGCCTGAGAACGGGGCCTCCTCCCTGCCTGAGCACGGGGCCTCCTCCTCCTCCCTGCCTGAGCACAGGGCCTCCTCCTCCTCCCTACCTGAGCACGGGGCCTCCTCCCTGCCTGAGCACGGGGCCTCCTCCTCCTCCCTTCCTGAGCATGGGGCCTCTTCCTGGTCCGTGAGGGAGGCCTCAGCGCTCCTTTCCAGTTGGGTGCAGATGATCTCGGTGGCTTTGCGCTCATCCCTGAAACAGACACAGCTCGTTCTCAATCACGTTTCCTTTAAAATGAAGGAGAAGAAGAAAAGCACTCACTCGGACACGCCGCCCGCCCTGTGCAGCCGCGCCTTCATGGAGTCTGCACACTGCGTGATCAGACGCTGCCACCTGCAGGACACACACGGTACTTTCACTTTCACACGCTGAACGTGAGGTCACTGGAACAATAGTTGATGCAGATGTGTTGATGCAGAGATGTGTTGATGCAGAGATGTGTTGATGCAGAGAAGTGTTGATGCAGATGTGTTGATGCAGAGAAGTGTTGATGCAGATGTGTTGATGCAGAGAAGTGTTGATGCAGATGTGTTGATGCAGAGAAGTGTTGATGCAGAGATGTGTTGATGCAGATGTGTTGATGTAGAGATGTGTTGATGCAGATGTGTTGATGCAGAGATGTGTTGATGCAGATGTGTTGATGTAGAGATGTGTTGATGCAGAGATGTGTTGATAAGCTAGCTACAGAACGTGGACCAGTGGCCGCTGAACGTGGACAGGTCCGGTGCAGGACTGAAGCACTCCCAGGCGGGTCGGGAAGGGCAGTCCGCAGGTAATGCAGATGTTTTGATGCAGATGCGTTGATGCAGATGCGTTGATGCAGAGATGTGTTACAATACAATACAATACAATTTATTCTTGTCTAGCCTTAGGTCACAACAGAAGTCATCTCAGAGGACTTAACAAAACCATTGAAATCACCAACACAGGTCAGAGAATTTACAGTTAAAACACATGAAAAATATAAAGCACACATAGAAGAAAATGTCCATACATGTTGTAGAATGCTAAAGTGTCCTGATGATCAACAATCCTTTCTGTTGGACACTAACTGTCCAACAAGACCCTCCTGCATCGACAAGGAAAAACTCTTAAAAAACCCAGTGGGAAAAAGTGAGAAACCTTGGGGAGAACTAGGGAAACCCACAGGGAGGGAGACCCATTTGAGAAAGGGATCCGCTCCTCCGGACGGACAGGCTAATGATCTAATGTGTTGATGCAGAGATGTGTTGATGCAGAGATGTGTTGATGCAGAGATGTGTTGATGCAGATGCGTTAATGCAGATGTGTTGATGCAGAGATGTGTTGATGCAGATGTGTTGATGCAGATGTGTTGATGCAGATGTGTTGATGCAGATGTGTTGATGCAGAGATGTGTTGATGCAGATGTGTTGATGTAGAGATGTGTTGATGCAGATGTGTTGATGCAGAGATGTGTTGATGCAGATGTGTTGATGCAGAGATGTGTTGATGCAGTGATGTGTTGATGCAGAGATGTGTTGATGCAGATGTGGTGCAGGACTCACGTGTGCTGCTCAGAGATGGTGGGGGCTGTCAGCTCGTAGATCTGAGCCACGTTATCAGACATGGACAGGACGAAGAAGGAGCGGTGGTCTGAGCACAACACACTCATCATCACAACACACTCATCATCACAACACACTCATCATCACACGAGATATAGAGAGCAGAACAAACTACTACGAGTGAGTTAGTGACTGATGCAGAGTGAGTTAGTGACTGATGCAGAGTGAGTTAGTGACTGATGCAGAGTGAGTTGGTGGCTGATGCAGAGTGAGTTAGTGGCTGATGCAGAGTGAGTTGGTGACTGATGCAGAGTGAGTTAGTGGCTGATGCAGAGTGAGTTAGTGGCTGATGCAGAGTGAGTTGGTGACTGATGCAGAGTGATTTAGTGACTGATGCAGAGTGAGTTAGTGGCTGATGCAGAGTGAGTTAGTGGCTGATGCAGAGTGAGTTAGTGGCTGATGCAGAGTGAGTTGGTGACTGATGCAGAGTGAGTTAGTGACTGATGCAGAGTGAGTTAGTGGCTGATGCAGAGTGAGTTAGTGGCTGATGCAGAGTGAGTTGGTGACTGATGCAGAGTGATTTAGTGACTGATGCAGAGTGAGTTAGTGGCTGATGCAGAGTGAGTTAGTGGCTGATGCAGAGTGAGTTAGTGGCTGATGCAGAGTGAGTTGGTGACTGATGCAGAGTGAGTTAGTGACTGATGCAGAGTAAGGTAGTGACTGATGCAGAATGAGTAAGGGACTGATGCAGAGTGAATAAGTGACTGATGCAGAGTGAGTTAGTCACTGATGCAGAGTGAGTGACTGACCCGTGGCCACAGGCCGCACCAGCACCGTGCTCAGCTTGATGACGGGACTGAACACGTGTTTGGAGTCGGCGCCACTCGTCAGGTTCTTCCCGTGGAGCTTCAGGACCAGGCGCTCGTCCTGTCTCTGCAGAAGGACAAGGACGTCCTCCAGGAGCAGCGTGTACATGTCTGTGGAGGAGACAGGTCACGGCCGGTCTACATGTATGTGGAGGAGACAGGTCACGGCTGGTCTACATGTATGTGGAGGAGACAGGTCATGGTTGGTCTACATCACATGTGTCAAAGTCAAGGCCCGCGGGCCAAATCCGGCCCGCGAATTAATTATCTATGGCCCCCGGGACATTGCCTGCCATTGAGGCAATGTATTGACCCCTTAATACTCCCGCCGGCGGGAGCAAGCGAGGAAAAAATACATCTGCTGGCAATAGCAGATGTATTTTGAACTTCATAAGCCACAAGCTATATATCATTTTAAAGCTATATTTATATGTAAGTGTAAACGATATCAGACTTTGCATTAAAAAGATATAACGCATAATATGAGCACAAAATAAATCACGTCTGTATTTGTTTTTTACCTTTCGTCTTCTGCTGCTCCAACAAATTAGACTTTCCCCGACCTTGCTTAGTCTCTTTCTCTCCGTAACTGTTCATTGAAGAAGAATATCCACTTGTATTTCCCAAAGTATAATCCATTCTTCAGATTTAACCAAAAAACGCCCCGAAAAGAGGTCCAGACTGCTCTTTTACATTTCACCAAGTTTGAGCTTTTCCTTTTTGTACTATTTTCATGTTCTCAGATGTCTATTACATCTAATATGTACAGTATGAGGATTGGCTTTGGAGCATATTTTATCGAGCCAACAGGTGTCACCGGCACTGCCTCTGGATGTTGAGAAACATTGAACCAGTCCGGCCCTCGGCGCGTAGCAAACATTTTTTTTTGGCCCTCTGATGTATTTGACTTTGACATGCCTGGTCTACATGTATGTGCAGGAGACAGGTCATGGCTGGTCTACATGTATGTGCAGGAGACAGGTCATGGCTGGTCTACATGTTTGTGCAGAAGACAGGTCATGGCTGGTCTACATGTATGTGCAGGAGACAGGTCATGGTTGGTCTACATGTATGTGGAGGAGCACGGGTCATGGCTGGTTTACATGTATGTGCAGGAGACAGGTCATGGCTGGTCTACATGTATGTGCAGGAGACAGGTCATGGCTGGTCTACATGTATGTGGAGGAGCACGGGTCATGGCTGGTCTACATGTATGTGCAGGAGACAGGTCATGGCTGGTCTACATGTATGTGCAGGAGACAGGTCATGGCTGGTCTACATGTATGTGCAGGAGACAGGTCATGGCACAAACCCAAAGCCCCCCCCTGTGCTGATGACCACAAGCTAGCTGACGATCTGAACTTATTTTTCAGTCGCTTTGATGCTGCCCCTGACACCTCTCCCTCCCCCACCCCCCACTACTCTAACGACCCACCCATCAGCCCTGCCCCCAGCCTAACAATAGCCGCTAAAGAGATTAAACAACTCTTCCTGAGGCTGCACCCCCGCAAAGCTCCTGGCCCGGACCACGTGTCTCCGGCCACTCTGAGACACTGCGCCAGTGAGCTTACTCCTGTGTTCACGGACATTTTCAACTCCTCTCTGCAGTCCTGCCATGTCCCGGCCTGCTTCAAATCCTCCATCATTGTCCCCGTCCCGAAGAAGCCCAGGATCACAGGACTCAATGACTACAGACCTGTAGCACTTACGTCTGTCGTCATGAAGTCATTTGAACGCCTGGTTCTCTCCCATCTCAAGTCCCTCACCTCCCCCCTCCTGGACCCCCTGCAGTTCGCCTACAGAGCCAACAGATCTGTAGACGACGCCATTAACCTGGCCCTCCACCACATCCTACAGCACCTGGACTCCCCGGGGACCTACGCCAGGGTCCTGTTCGTGGACTTCAGCTCTGCCTTCAACACAATCCTGCCATCCCTGCTCCAGGACAAGCTCTCCCAGCTCAACGTGCCCGATTCCACCTGCAGGTGGATCACTGACTTCCTGACGGACAGGAAGCAGCGAGTGCGTCTGGGGAAGAATGTCTCGGACTCTCGGATTATAAATACAGGAGCCCCACAGGGCTGTGTTCTTTCTCCCCTGCTCTTCTCCCTGTACACCAACCACTGCACCTCCAGCCACGACTCCGTGAAGCTGATCAAGTTCGCGGACGACACCACCCTCATTGGACTCATCTCCAACAACGATGAGTCCGCCTACAGGAGGGAGGTGGACCGGCTGGTGTCCTGGTGCAGTGGTAACAACCTGGAGCTGAACGCCCAGAAGACAGTGGAGATGATTGTGGACTTCAGGAAGAGCACTGGCCCCCCACCCCCACCCTCCGTGATGGACTCCCCCATCACCTCTGTGGAGTCCTTCCGTTTCCTGGGCACCACCATCACCAAGGACCTCAAGTGGGAGCCGACCATCAGCTCCCTCATCAAGAAGGCCCAGCAGAGGATGTACTTCCTGCGGCAGCTCAGGAAAGCCAAGCTGCCTGCACAGATGTTGGTGCAGTTCTACACGGCCATCATCGAGTCCATCCTCACCTCCTCCATCACCGTGTGGTTCGCTGGAGCCACAGTCAGGGACAAACAGAGACTACAGCGCATTGTGCGCTCTGCAGAGGAAGTGATCGGCCGCAGCCTTCCATCGCTGCAGGACCTGTACGTCGCCCGAGCTCGAGGCCGGGCTGGTCGTATCACAGCCGACCCCTCTCACCCTGCACATGGACTATTCCAACCACTCCCCTCAGGCAGGAGGCTGCGGTCCATCAGGACTAGAACCTCCCGCCACAAGAACAGTTTCTTCCCCTCTGCTGTTGGACTCTTGAACACTTCTTAACCTGTCCCCCCGCCCTTTATAAAGTCACTTTACTGCCCATCATACGTCACTTTACTTCACTGTACTGCTGTCACCTTACATTGTGTGCACCATGTGCACTTGTATATTGTAAATAGTAACTGTAACTCTATTTTAAATTTAAAATTTATTCTTTAGAAGTGTTTTTTATTCTTATTTTTATTATCTCTTTTTGACTGTTGCACTGAGCCAAAGCAATTTCCAAGTCTGTGACCTCCCGTTACTTACGTTGGCAATAAAAATGATTCTGATCTGATTCTGATGGCTGGTCTACATGTATGTGCAGGAGACAGGTCATGGCTGGTCTACATGTATGTGCAGGAGACAGGTCATGGCTGGTCTACATGTATGTGCAGGAGCACAGGTCATGGCTGGTCTAGGACAGAGTGGATAGTTCTGGTTGTAGCCCAGCTGAAGATACAAACATCTGCCATAAAATGCAGGTTCCTTGGTTTCATAGAGACATTTACAAGATGAGAAACACTCACTGCTGTAGTTTTGTGAAATGTTTTGTCAGACTCACTATTGCTGGTTGCAACCATGTGACCAAAAAGGGGCGTGGGATGGGGCTGTTGGACAGGAAGTATTTTTCTTCTTTTAAAGAGAGGGCGATGCAGGAAAATGCACACAGGATCTTTTTGTGGCTTAATATCACTCTTATTATGAGTGAAAGCTATTTTCAATGCAGCGTACGCCGTGTACAGTTTGAATGAGTCCAAGCTTACCGAGACGACAGTGGAGTCTGGTATCAACAGAACCACGTCTGAGATGATAGTTCTGATCAGTAATACAATACACAACAAATGTTACTTTTAACAACATTTGAGGTAGAAATATGACCCTTTATTGTCATTTTGGTGATTTGTTGAGCTGTAAATCACAAAAAGTTTGGACTTATTCTCCAGGGGGAGCTCCGTAGCGTTAAGCTAACAGCAGTACGCTAATAGCGAGGGCTGTAACGAACGCAGCCGTCCTGGGGCACAGAGCTCGGATACAACTTCAGACATTACCCTGGACCTCACAGTCCCGGACCCCGGTCCTCACAGTCCCAGACTGTGAGACCTAGAATAATACTGCATTGTATCTATGAAAGTCAGCAAAGTAAAGACTGTCAGCTGTGTCTGCTGCCGCAGATGCTACGCAGGCTAATGCTAATGCTAATGCATTTTTTCCGTTTCTTATTAGGCATTTTTCTTCAAATCAACACCCGTTAGAGATGTTTTTATTTTTTTTTTTATTGAGACTCCATAAGTTCCACTTGATATGAGCAGTTTCCACAACAACACGCCACATAAAAATAATATTTTGACTGAATTTTTACATTGTTCTTAACGTCCCTTCGTGTCCCTCGGAGCGCTCTCGCGCCGCTGCGTGACGTCAGGTGCAGCCCAGCAATAGGAAGCTCTCAAATCCCACTTTATGATAAAGACAAGATTCTAAATGGATCCGCACGTCACCAGAACAAACAGAAGAAATGTACCAATAGCTTTGTCTTTGGTGAGTTTCCAGGACAGGGGCCCCTCGTGGACCAGCTTCTTCTGGGCCAGGTCCAGGTTCTGTGGCAGAAAAGAACCAAGCATCAGAAGTCCTTATGCATACAGGTGCATAGAGCTGCATACAGGTGAAAATACAGGTGCATACACACCTGTATGCAGGTGTATATGTGCATATACAGGTAAATACAGGTGCATATACAGTACACGTGCATACAGGTGCATATATATGTGCATACACACGTGCATACAGGTGCATATACACGTGCATACATGTGCATATACAGGTGCACATGGGTGCATACAGGTGCCTATACAGGTGCATAAAGGTGCCTATACAGGTGCATACAGGCGCCCATACAATGTGCATATACAGGTGCATACATGTGCATATACAGGTGAATACAGGTGCATATACAGGTGTATACATGTGCATATACAGGTGTATACATGTGCATATACAGGTGTATACATGTGCATATACAGGTGTATACATGTGCATATACAGGTGCACGTGTTTGGGTCAGAGGAGAGCCACACCTTAACTTCCAGCACCACTGGGTTCTCCTGGGGTTTCAGAGACGACAGGTCTAGTCTCCTCTGGTACTCCTTCAGCCTCTGAACAGTACAGTATAATATAGTAAAGTATAGTACTGTATAGTATAGTACAGGATGGTATAGTATAGTATAGTACAGTATGGTATGTTTTGTATACTATACTATAGCATAGTACAGCACAGTATAGTATAGTGCAGTACAGTATGGTACAGTATAGTACAGTATGGTACAGTATAGTACAGTATGGTACAGAATAGTACAGTATAGTACAGTATAGTGTAGTACAGTATAATACAATATAGTACAGTATGATATAGTATAGTACAGTACACTACAGTACTGAATAGTACTGTAGAATAGTATAGTACAATATAGTGTAGTACAGTATAATACAGTATAGTACAGTATGGTATAGTATTGTACAGTATAGTATAGTACAGTAAAGTACAGTATGGTACAGAATAGTACAGTATAGTGTAGTATAATATAATACAGTATAGTACAGTACAGTACAGTATGGTACAGTATAGTACAGCATGGTGGAGTATACTGTGTCCATGATGCAGCTGAGGCTCTGACCTGTGTGTTCTCGGCCTCCTTCACTGATTGGTTGATGTGGTTCAGGATCTTCTTACAGCCCTCAGAGGCTTTCTTCACTCTCCTCCTCTCCTCCACGTCATCTGTCAGTCACACACTCCCTTATATCACAAATATATGCATATATATACTGTATATATCCATATATATATTATTAGTTACCAGCGGGTTAGTTACCAGTGCTTAGTTACCAGTGGGTTAGTTACCAGTGGTCAGTCACCAGTGGGTTAGTCACCAGTGGTTAGTTACCAGTAGGTTAGTTACCAGTAGGTTAGTTACCAGTGCTTAGTTACCAGTGGGTTAGTTACCAGTAGGTTAGTTACCAGTAGGTTAGTTACCAGCTGGTTAGTTACCAGTGGGTTAGTTACAAGTTGTTAGTTACCAGTGGTTAGTTACCAGTGGGTTAGTTACCAGTGGGTTAGTTACCAGTGTACTTGGCTATGTTGTCCAGCAGCAGGGGGTACTTGGTGAGCCTCTGCATCTCCACAGGGATGATGTCTTTGAGCTGCAGCCTCCGACACAAACGGTGACTCTCCGCCTCCTGCAGGGGTCAGGAGTTAGAGAGAGAGAGAGCAGCGATCTGCATTATGGATGGTGAGAGACAGGGGTAAGAGGTCAGGGGTCAGAGGTTAGAGCAAGACAGGGGTCAGAGGTCAGATATAGAGGGGTCATAGGTCAGGGGTCAGAGAGAGAGAGAGAGCAGCAATCTGCATCATGGATGGTGAGAGACAGGGTCAGAGGTTAGGGGTCAGAGCAAGAGAAGGGTCAGGCATCAGAGGTCAGAGGAGTCAGAGCGAGAGAAGGGTCAGTGAGTGACAGGTGAGTGACACGTGAGAGACTGGTGAGAGACAGGTGAGTGACAGGTAAGAGACAAGTGAGAGAAAAGTGAAAGACGGGTAAGAGACAGGTGAGAGACAGGTGAAAGACAGGTGAGAGACAGGTGAAAGACAGGTGAGAGACAGGTGAGTGACAGGTGAGTGACAGGTGAGAGACAGGTGAGAGACAGGTGAGAGAAAGGTGAAAGACAGGTGAAAGACATGTGAGAGACAGGTGAGTGACAGGTGAGAGACAGGTGAGAAGTGAGAGACAGGTGAGAAGTGAGAGACAGGTGAGAAGTGAGAGACAGGTGAGTGACAGGTGAGAGACAGGTGAGAGACAGGTGAGAGACAGGTGAGAGACAGGTGAGAGACAGGTGATTGACAGGTGAGTGACAGTTGATTGACAGGTGAGTGACAGGTGAGTGGCAGGTGATTGACAGGTGTGTTCTGACCTGCATGAACGTAGCGAACCTCTGGTCTTTCTTCTGCCTGGTCTTGATGAGCTCCAGAGCTGAGGGCAGGTTCGAGCAGAAGAGAGCGACCGCCTGCTGGATGCGCACCTCCTCCTTCCCCCCAAACTGAACACGTAACAGACCACAGTGTTTCCCACACATAGACTAATCTGTGGCGCACCGCCACAGATTAGAGACCGCCCGCCACAAATTGCGTTTCGTATTATTATATATATATTTTTTTTGTTACGCTATTTAAAACATGCATCGTCTAGTGCCGCCGCAGCGGTCAATTTGACAGCGGGGAGGGGGGTTTAAAATGTGGCGGCCCTTCGTAACTCTCACTCAAGCTACGCGTCTCTCCCACATACAGAGACCTACACACACACAGCCCCTCCCCTTCGTGTACACCGCGTGTCTCCGTCTCCATCAGCGATCATCGCTGTAAGCAGCTGTGTCTATTAATTTACCGCGGTAAAGTGGCCCGCATCTTTCAGCTCTATGAACATGCGGCCCGCATCGGGGAAAAGACGGTGCGCGTTTTGTTGAGAACTTACGGTAACAGCGGAACGTCCTTTCGGAGTCACCCATTTTTATCGAACAGAAAGCGCGCTGGGGTCAGGGAGACACGTTTTTGTGATTAAAACCTTATAGAGATGCCACCCGGCACACATAGCACCAGCCCCCTACGATTCCTCCGGCAGATTGTGAGTCCTCAGGAGGATAGCCACTCTATTGTTTACATGTATAAAGTACACAATTTGGTCCGCTAGTGCAATTTTCAAGTATTGTAACTATTTACTGGAATAAGGTGTGCGACTAATTTCACTTGACTCATGACCTTATTATTGCCCTCTGCCACTGTACCAAAGACCAGAAACTTTTACTGTAGAAATATTGAGAAATATTGAGGTAAAGTAGCCATTTTGGTCCAAAATACCTCCAAAATAGTCAAAACATGTCACTTTTGATCTACTGTAACTTTTTACTGTAAAAAGGTGTGCGACTAATTTCACTGGATTCATGACCTCAAGATTGTCCTCTACCACTGTACCAAAGACCAGACACTTTTACTGTAGAAATATTGAGGTAAAGTAGCCATTTTGGTCCAAAATACCTCCAAAATAGTCAAAACATGTCACTTTTGATCTACTGTAACTTTTTACTGTAAAAAGGTGTGCGACTAATTTCACTGGATTCATGACCTCAAGATTGTCCTCTACCACTGTACCACTGTACCCCCCCCCCCCCCCCCCCGCCGACGACCACCACACATTGCCTTCAAACCTGTGGGAAACACTGCACCAAACTCCATTCACATACTGACACTGTACTCATCCCTGATTGGGAATACTTTTTAATGACTGAATTCTGATGTCACACATTATTTGGATCATAGGGACTGTCTCTGGTGTTTGATGATGAGAGAGAGACACAGTGTTGCAGAGTGTGATGAAGATTACCCATGTGAGCAGATCCTCTCCTATGGAGCCCACCACGGGGCCCTCGCTCCTCTTCCTCACCGCTATCATCTGCTCAGACAGGGACGCTGCAACACACACAGGCTTAGGACCACACTGCAGCACAGGGGAGCGACCCAGCTCCTGCCCTGACACCCCCCTTGACCCAGCCCCAGCCCTGACCCTGACCTCAACAGGCAGAGTGACTTATTCAGGGATAGGAGAGAGGATCCTCAGCCTCGTCAAGAGCCTGCTTTGGTAACTGCAGCTCATTTCTGATATCCCTCTCCTGAACTGGCACAGACTTCACCAGAACCTGCGCACTAAATGTGAAAAGTTAATCTTGTCTTCTTTTATGTTTTAAGGCTTAAAGCTAGTTCTGCTAGCCACCAGTTTGGGCAGCAGACTTCAGCCTTCGTCAGAGACACGTGATGGTGTGACGTGAGGTAATCAGGAAGCAGGGCTCACGGACCATCAACAGAGACGAAGGCGGAAGTCTACCGCGGACACATGTAGTCATTAAGCAGACGGGGACACTATTTCTAATAAGAACACATTTTACTTTAACATGACTCTTTCTGTTTCTGTCGGGACAAAATACATTATTTATGGAACAAGAAATGTAAGTATCCCAGCTTTATTATTGAATGTTCGACTCTCTCTCGTGACGCGGAAAGGCGTGGGGCTGAAGGGCGTGGCGGCTGAAGGCCGTGGATGGTTTACCGTGGAGGGTGATGATTTGGTGCAGGTTGCTGAAGATGCTCCTCAGGTCCGGTTCTGAGAGGATGGCGTCTCGGCTCAGTCTCTGGTAGAAGACGCTGTCCAGAACCTTCAGCTTCCTCACATGAGTGCGCTCAGTGTGCAGCAGCTCTAAGGCACAAGGGCAGAGACGGTGAGTTGTATTTCCGCAGGTGGAGGACCTCGTGTTTTTGTGCTGGGGCTACAGTGGATTACTGTTATAATACATTTTTGTTTCTCATGGAGCATGGAGGGAGCTAAACACAGGAGCAGGCCTGGGCACATTACCATGATTACACACTGAGTAAACCGTGTGCTGATTGGCTCTTACCGTTGATGACTTCCTGTCTCTCAATCTCTCTGGATGTGAGAGCGGCCAGAACGTCCCGACTGACCGCACTTTGCCAGGTGGGGGCGCCCTCCTCCACCTCCTCCTGTGGCTCCTGCTCCTCCTCACTCAGCATGTCCGGAGCTCCACTGCAGAACGAGTCCAGGCGCCGGCTGGGAGGTCAGAGGAGGAGAAGGAGGTCAGAGAGGTGGAGGTCAGAGAGGAGGTCAGAGAGGGGGACAGAGAGGAGGAGGACGGAGAAGAGGAGAGGAGGAGAAGGAGGTCAGAAAGGAAGTCAGAGAGGAGGAGGTCAGAGAGGAGGAGGACCGAGAGGAGGAGGTCAGAGGGGAAGTCAGAGGAGGAGGACAGAGAGGAGGTCAGAGAAGAGGAGGTAAGAGGGGAGGAGGACAGAGAGGAGGAGGTTGGAGAGGGGAACTGAGGAGGTGGGAGAAGAGGAGAAGAGGTCAGAAAGGAAGTCAGAGAGGAGGAGGTCAGAGGGGGAGAAGGAGGTCAGAGAGGAGGACAGAGAAGAGGGGGACAGAGAGGAGGAGGTCAGAAGAGGAGAAGGAGGTCAGAGAAGGGAACAGAGAGGAGGAGGTGAAAGAGGAGGACGGAGAAGAGGAGGAGGTCAGAGGGGAAGTCAGAGGAGGAGGACAGAGAGGAGGAGGACAGAGAAGAGGAGGTCAGAGAGGAAGACAAAGGAGGAGGACAGAGAGGAGGACGGAGAAGAGGACGGAGAAGAGGAGAGGGCGGCACGGTGGCTGAGTGGATAGCACTCTCGCCTCTCAGCAAGAAGGTCCTGGGTTCGAATCGGACCAGGGCCTTTTTGAGTGGAGTTTGCATGTTCTCCCCGTGTCTGCGTAGGTTTCCTCCGGGTACTCCGGTTTCTCCTACCACTAAAAATATGTATAATAGGCCTGGCATGCGCCTCCTGTACTGACAACCTTGCTCCCATCTCTCTGTGTGGAGTGAGAGGACAAATGCCCAAAAATAACAATTGTAAACCGCTTTGTGACTCTGGTCTGTGAAAGGTGGTATATAAATAAAGATTACTTACTTACTTACTAGAGTAGGAGAAGGAAGTCAGAGAGGAGGACAGAGAGGAGAACAGGGTCAGAGGACAGAGGAGAAGGAGGTCAGTGAGGGGGACAGAGAGGAGGTCAGAGAGGAGGAGGTTCAGACGACAGAGGAGGAGGTTCAGATGACAGAGGAGGAGGTTCAGGTGACTGGTCCAGAAATCAGAGAATGAATTCCTCATGTACAATCATGATTCTGTTCGAGTGTGACTTGATTGTGATTTCTGACCTGAACACGTCTGGCTCCTCCTCCTGCACCTCCTGCCCGGGGCTGAGGTCCAGCTGGGGCATGGGGGGACAGCAGGGGCTCTCAGGGGCCTCAGCACCCAGGGGTCCCGGGGAGAGAACACACACACCTACACACACAAAACAGACTTTTTACAAACCTGCCATCTCCTCTCTGGTTCATTACTTGTTTGTGTATGATGCCTCTGGTCCTTACCTGTGTTTGCTGGTCCACACCTGTGTCTGCTGGTTCGTTGCTGGTCCCTGTCTCTGGTCCTTACCTGTGTCTGCTGGTTCGTTGCTGGTCCCTGTCTCTCTGGTCCTTACCTGTGTCAGCTGGTTGGTGTGCGATGGTGTCTGAGGCCTGGGCGGAGCTGAGGGGGGTGTGGGCGGGGTCTGCCTGCTCAGGGAGACTGAAGCTGGGCTGAGGGAGCTGCTTTGGAGACTTCTGCTTTAGCTCCGCCCCCTTCCCTGGACAACAGAAGAAGAAGAAACTGTCAGACCAGGACAAACCAGGACAACCAGGACTAACCAGGACTAATCAGGACAAACCAGGACTAACCAGGACTAACCAGGACCAACCAGGACAAATCAGGACAAATCAGGACAAATCAGGACTAACCAGGACGAACCAGGACTAACCAGGACTAACCAAGACAACCAGGACAAACCAGGACTAACCAGGACCAAACCAGGACTAATCAGGACAAACCAGGACTAACCAGGACTGACCAGGACGAACCAGGACTAACAAGGACAAACCAGGACTAACCAGGACAACCAGGACTAACCAGGACAACAAGGACTAACCAGGACTCACCAGGACTAACAAGGACTAACCAGGACTAACCAGGACTAACCAGGACTAACCAGGACAACCAGGACTAACCAGGACTAACCAGGAATAACCAGGAATAACCAGGACTAAGCAGGACAAAGCAGGACTAACCAGGACTAACAAAGACTAACAAAGACTAACAAGGACTAACCAGGACTGCTGACGTTGTACATCAGTGCAATCATGTGAAATAATGTCAGAATGTGCAAGTTTCTAGTTCTGAGTTCTTGTTCTCACCATGACAATACAAATATAATTCTGATTCTGAATATACACACACACACACACACAGAGAGACACGCATATACAGACAAACACACACACACACACACACACATATACAGAGAGAGACACGTATACAGACACACACACACAGAGACACGCATATACAGACACACACACAGAGACACGCATATACAGACACACACACACACACACACACAGAGACACGCATATACAGACACACACACAGAGACACGCATATACAGACACACACACACACACACACAGAGACACGCATATACAGACACACGCACACACACAGAGACACGCATATACAGACACACAGACAGAGACACGCATATACAGACACACATACACACACACAGAGACACGCATATACAGACACACACACACACAGAGACACGCATATACAGACACACGCACACACACAGAGACACGCATATACAGACACACACACACAGAGACACGCATATACAGACACACACACAGAGACACGCATATACAGATACACACCCACACACAGAAATACGCATATACAGACACACATGCACACACACACACACACACAGAGAGAGCGACAGACACAGAGACACACACAGAGAGACACACATATACAGACACACACACACACACAGAGAGAGCGACAGACACAGAGACACACACACATACAGACACACACACACAGAAAGACAGACAGAAAGACATACAGACACACACACACACACAGGTTTTAAAAACAGCAGGAGTATGACCTGAGGTAGACTCCACCCGGCTGAGGCGTCGAGGTGTGGGAAGGATGTTGTGGAAGCGCTTCTTCACCTTCTCCTCTCCCTCCACCTTCACTGCTTTCTGTGCACGACAAACACACATCATTTCTTTAGGACCAACTTAAACCTGTCCTCTTCTACTTTATCTGTCATCATTTTGACTCCAGCTGTAGTCTGTTCATTGCTATTCACCCACTGTCCCATTGTCTGTTTCATTGCGTGATGATGGGACCCTGAACCCAGCCTCCAACACCTGCACCTGTGTGCGTGTCTGTGTGTGTCTATGTGTGTGTGTGTGTGTGTGTGTACCTTCTTGGCTGGGATCTTTGGTAGGAAGTGTATGCGTGCCCTCTTCTGCTCCAGGCCTCTGTTCTCCTTCAGCCTCACCCCCAGATGCTTCATGTAGGACTGGATCACGTACTGGATGGTGGAGCTGAGGACAGATACACACTCTCACTCTACACTGATACACAAATGATGCACACTTAGACACACTAAGACACACTAATACACATGATACACACTGAGGCATGATACACACTGATACACTCTTAGACACACTTATTTATTTGACCTTTATTTAACCAGGAAATCTAAAGATCTTATACACACTAATACACACTGATACACACTTAGACATATGATACACATTTATACACATGATACACACGTATACACACTGATACACACTGATTTACACTGATACACACATGGACACAAATGATACAAATGTAATGAGAAAAGCCCTCACCTCTTGTCCTCCTCTGAGGGCTGAGACGCAACACTGCAACACAAACGCACAAACACAAATCCTCATGGAGTCAGCAACAGTGACAACGACATGTTAAACAAGACACTGGGAATGCAGGTGAATAGCAATGAACAGACTACAGCTTAAGCATTATGAGGGAAGGAGGGAAAAGTGCCTGCAGTCATGTATCAGACTGTTGTGGTAAAAAGGGAGCAGCGTCTGCCACCAGAGCTCTGGAGCTTCACTGAGCTGACATGTCCAGTATGTCCCCACCCTAACCCACTCATCAGGGGAGTGTGGGGGCATCCAGCATGTCCCCACCCTAACCCACTCATCAGGGGAGTCCTCTCCTCTGTCCAGCTGAGACCACTGTAGACATTAATGTCCTCAAACTCACCGGAAAGAGACAGGAGAGACACTGGACCAGAGGAGAGTCCATAAAATGTAGTGGTTAGTGTCAGCAAACCGTTAACGTTAATGTAGCATGAACATTTCCTTTATTAACCCTTAGTGGCTTGTGTGGGCTGCGTTGATAAGTCCAGAGGAGGATCTGGGGTCATCTTCACACACGGAGAACATGAATTTTGGCGCGATGAGAAAACAAATAAATTTGGTGAAATCAAGCCAAAAACTGCACAGAATTACCTTCTGTGAGGGAGCATCAGGATGGAGACTCTATAGGGTTAGGGTTGTGTGTTGTGTGGTGTACTTTGTAGTGTTGTGTGGTGTGTCTTACAGAACGTCGTCGATCTTGGACAGGACGCCCTCCGCACAGCTGACCTCCAGAGCTGCCTCTCTGCTCTTCTCCAGTCTGCACAGCTCATCCTCCGCTAGAGTCAGACCCATACTGCGCTTATGCCTGGACAACACACAGAGACACACACACACAGCGAGAGAGACGCACGCACACTTTTAATATGGTAGTTTAAGATTCGACCTGTTTTTATAGCAACACAATTCACATAAGCTTTAAGTCAAATCTTTGCTTTCCAGTATTTTTAGTCACAGCATATTATTTAATTTACACACACACCTGAAGTCCTCTAGTAGCCGCAGCAGGGAGCAGTGTAGAGTGTCTTGGATCATCTGACTGTAGTGTTTGCACTGATCCTCTGGGAGCAGCTCCACACGCTTCCTGTCTGAGACATATCGTTTTATTTACACTCTCTTCACATCTTTATTCATTCACTCCAAACATAATGGTGAAGTAGCCACACCTGCCCTGACAGAAGCAATACAACCAGTCTGTGCCATCAGCCCCTCCCACCACCACCAACCATGCACACACACACCACACTCATTCTAATGTGGGGGAAGTGTCTTGCCTAAGGACACAACCACAGTTTGGCACTTTACAGCCGCAGCCGCCCCACTGTGGCACCTGCTGTTCCCAGAGGTCTCCCATCACAGCACTATCCAGGCCCTGTTCTGCTTAGCTACAGAGATCTGCAGTACTGATGTGCTGAGTGTGCCGGGTCTTCGAAGCATAGACCGAGTAAAAAAGGGGCTTTTTTTTTAAAGCGTGGGTCGAGGCGTGTGTTGGTGACGTATGTGGTGACGTTCGAAGCCTCGCGTAGCGGCCGCACCACTTGACGGTTCACTGAGGTGCTTCATATAGTTCGGATCGCATCGCTTTGACAGGTTGCTTTGTGATCTGCGGCTGTACCCGTCTGTCTCTTTGTTACTTACGTGGCAATAAAAATTATTCTGATTCTGATTCTGTGTGCGTACGTGTGTGTGATGTGGAGCAGTCCTGTACTTAAGTAAAGCAAATCTACTTCATATGAAATACAATCAAAACGTTTAACTTCAGTAAAACCTCAATTTTATATATCCAGGTTTGCCTTAATGTCACCATGTTTTACTTTTGTTTAAGTTAGTACTAATAATACGTTGTATCACCATTTGTTTAACAGTTGTGTGGCGCAGCCGGTAGTTGATGGACTCCAAAGTCAGAGAAATGTGGTTTGAACCCCGCTTGACTCAATTTGAGATTTGTGTTCGAAAAGTAAATTTATTTAATTATTGGGAATAAATGGTTTGTTGTGTTTAATTAATCCATCTCATGGTAGTTTTTCCTCAGTTAGACACTTTTTGTAAAACTGTATCGCTTTGGATCCAATATGTATGTTGTATCAACACAATTGACTGAAAGCCTCAAATAGTTCCTATTCATGAAGCATCATTTCAAGCACAACATGTTTAGATCATAGACAGTAAAAATCTATATTAATAGACAGTCCATGATTAGACCCCACAATTCATTGTAAGCACTTAAGAGTGTTATGTATTTTTATGTCCACATAATGGCGTAGTGGAGCATGATTCACCTCGAGCCTTCGAACCATGGGCCGAGTAATAGGCTGCAAACCCTCAATGCATCATGGGGCTTCATATTGCCATCACTAATCTGCAGGTATGGCCACAATACCACATTTAAACACTGGTCCCTGTCACTCTCGTATTCGTCCCTGAAACCGGATTTGTCCGGAAGTTCAGTTTGCGCATGTCAAAAAGTGTAATAAGTCCTTAAGTAGTGACTGGTAGGTGTCTAAGTAAGATGGTTAAGTTTAGGGTTAAGGCTGGGTTGGGGTTATTTTATGGGAATGGCTGGTTAAGTTTAGGCATGAATAGATAGTTTGTTACCTTTTCTTCCGCTTCCGTCCAGATTCCGTGACGTAATCTACTGCTGCGTATGATCAATGGATCAAACTGAACTTCCGGACGAATCCGGTTTCCGGGACGAATACAGGAGTGACAGTCCCTTTAGCTTAGCCCGGTCTGGTTCACTTCCTGGTTCACTTCCTGGTTCACTTCCTGGTTCACATCCTGGTTCACTTCCTGGTTCACTTCCTGGTTCACTTCCTGGTTCACAGACCTAGTGTAGACCTGTGTCACTCCCGGATTTGTTCCGGAAGCCCGATTTGTCCGGAAGTTCAGTTTGATCCATTGATCATACGCAGCAGTAGCCTGGCCATAGCCATCCGTACACTCCACTCAATCATCATTTCACGTAATGTAACCGTCTGGGTCTGGTCCCTGTGTTAGCGAATACAATCGGTCGTATTTCGACCGGCTACTCAGAGAGCGCGGAAGGCGGGTGTTGTAGGTCGGTGCCCGTGACGTTAAAGAGTTTGCGCCGAACGGGCAGGTTGTAGTTTGGCAATGGCGAAGAATGAGATAGTAAAGTAATCCGGTCTGGTTCTATCAAGAAATTGAAGCAGGAGCAAGAGGAATGTTTAGCAAATGTAATCACTGGTAAAGATTGTGGTGCTACTCCCCACGGGCTCCGTTAGCGGCAAAGGGAGATGGCTAGGCTAAATGCTAACAACACACTCGGGCGCATTACATACGTCACGGTAAACTCAGATCCAATCTGAAATGTAATTTGTACTAAGGTGTGGTACAACCAGGCTAACGCAGCAGTAGATTACGTCACGGAATATGGACGGAAGCTGAAGTAAATATAACAAACTACCTTTTCATGCATAAACTTAACCAGTCATTCCCATAAAATAACCCCAACCCAGCCTTAACCCTAAACTTAACCATCTTACTTAGACGCCTAAAACTTAACCAGTTACCACTTAAGAACTTATTAACTGAACTTCCGGACAAATCCGGTTTCCAGGACGAATCCGGGGAGTGACACCTGTGTGGGTCTTACCCAGTTCAGCCGCTACAGTCTCTGGAACCGGGACTTTCAGATTCTGCAGAAAATAAAACATGTCTTTAAAACAGTTGTGAGTACAGTGTAGAGTACAGTGGTGAGTACAGTAGTGAGTACTGTGTAGAGTACAGTGCAGAGTACAGTAGTGAGTACAGTGTAGAGTACAGTAGTGAGTACAGTAGTGAGTACAGTGGTGAGTACAGTAGTGAGTACAGTGTAGAGTACAGTGCATAGTACAGTGGTGAGTACAGTGGTGAGTACAGTGTAGAGTACAGTGGTGATTACAGTGGTGAGTACAGTGGTGATTACAGTGGTGAGTACAGTGGTGAGTACAGTAGTGAGTACAGTAGTGAGTACAGTAGTGAGTATAGTAGTGAGTACAGTAGTGAGTACAGTGGTGAGTACAGTAGTGAGTAAAGTAGTGAGTACAGTGGTGAATACAGTAGTGCGTACAGTGGTGAATACAGTGGTGGGTACAGTAGTGAGTACAGTGGTGAGTACAGTGGTGAGTACAGTAGTGAGTACAGTAGAGAGTACAGTGTAGAGTACAGTAGTGAGTACAGTGGTGAGTACAGTAGTGAGTACAGTAGTGAATACAGTAGTGAGTACAGTAGTGAGTACAGAAGTGAGTAAAGTAGTGAGTACAGTAGTGAGACTCACAGCAGCTCGGTCCATGAACAGTGAGTAAAACTCTTGGAAGAAGCGGCGGCTCTCTTTGGCGCTCGTTTGTTTGTGCAGATCGGCGTAAAGATAACACAACTGTAACACAACACATATCAAAGATAACACAACTGTGCGTGTGTTGTAGTGTGTGTGTATTCCAGTGTGTGTGTGTGCATGTTTTAGTGTGTTGTAGAGTGTGTGTCTGTGTCTGTGTTGTAGCATGTTGTA
This sequence comes from Knipowitschia caucasica, assembly GCA_964034765.1. Classification (NCBI taxonomy): domain Eukaryota; kingdom Metazoa; phylum Chordata; class Actinopteri; order Gobiiformes; family Gobiidae; genus Knipowitschia; species Knipowitschia caucasica. Next base: position 9,424,216 of record OZ035833.1, on the reverse strand, counting down.
GCGTGTGTTAGTGTGTGTTGTAGCGTGTCAAAGTGTTGTAGTGTGTGTTGCAGTATATGTTAGTGTGCATTATAGAGTTTTGTAGTGTGTGTTAGTGGGTGTTAGTGTGTGTTGTAGCGTGTTAAAGTGTGTTACCAGAGGGGCGGGGTCAAACTGTGACACCACGTGATGCAGAAACACTGAGAGGTGAGCAGGACGACTCTTCAGCTCCTCCAGGCTCTGGAAGGAACTGCACTGAAGGCTCATCTACACACACAGAGAGACACGCACACACAGAGAGAAACACGCACACACACAGAGACACACACACAGACACACACACACAGAGACATGCACACACACACTCACAGAGACGCGCACACACACACACACACAGAGAGACACGCACACACACACACAGAGACATGCACACACAGACACACACACACACACAGAGACACACACAGAGACACACACAAAGAGAGACGCGCAGTCACACACACACGCAGTAACACGCACACGCACACACACACAAACACAAACACACACACAAACGCACACACACAAACACACACTGTGAATGCAGTGCTTTGTTTAACAAAGTTTTTCTTAAATGTTGTGATGAATGGATGGATTTGTATGAGATGTTTTAATGTCTCCAGACTATTTCCACGGGGACTCTTTCCATAGGAACTCTTTCCATGGGGACTCTTTCCATAGGAACTCTTTCCATGGAGAATCTTTCCGATGGGACATGTGTGACTTATGAATACTGTGTTCAACTGTTAAAATATGATTTTGTCCAAAGACCAAGGAGACGCACAACTGTCAGTGTGGATGGTGCTCGGGTTAGAGCCGCTGACCTGCTCCTGCTCAAAGTACTCGTCCTCTGCTCCAATGATCTGTGGGTGAAGGAGAGGAGAGGCCCCTGGGGAACTGCTGTCCTGCAACACACACATACACACACACACGGAGAGCGACAGAAACAGAGACACACACACACGCACACACAGAGAGAGACAGGCATACAGAGAGACAGACAGAGACACACACACACGCACACAGAGAGACACACACGCACAAACAGAGAGAGAGACAGACACAGAGACACAGACACACACACACTCACACACACAGAGAGAGCGACAGACACAGAGACACACACACACACACGCACAGAGAGCGCGACAGACACAGAGACACAGAGACACACACGCACAGAGAGCGCGACACAGACACAGAGACACACACATATTTAATGTTAAGAATGTTCTTTTAATGAGACAAAAGTGTATAGAAGTTAGTTCTGCTTCATGACCACATTACCAGGTGTGAGCCAAGGTGAAGGCCCCCTCGTCTCTGTTCATGGTCTGTGCACCAGGGGGCGTGGTCAGTCTGATGGATCAGATCCATCTGTCCGACTGACCACGGAAATAAAATAATTGTCTCTCTGCTACACTAAACATGAAAACCTGCAGCTTATATTAACTCTTTCAGTGCCAATGACGCATATTACGTCAATTCAAGATCTGTGGTTGTGTGCCATTGACGCATTTTATGCAATTGACGTGTTTTGGTGTATTCAGATCCAGACGCATCCATTCTATCATATATCTCTGATCGGGACTGTTTGACAGTATTTTATTCGGCCAGCAGATGTCAGTAGCGTCCTTTAGCTCTTCGATCAGTCATAAAAGGAACACACAACAAGATTACTCTATGTAGACAGAGACACACACGCACGCATGCACACGCACGCACACGCACGCACACGCACGCACGCGCACGCACACTCTCAGCCAATCAGCACTTTATGTATATAGTTATTTGTTTGTAATTTATGTTTGTACATTTCTTATTCTGAGTATTATTTTGCTATCAAAAGCACTTTATTTTGAGTCATTTCCCTTATTTTATATATGGGAAGAATGTTCTGTTGTGTGAGAAATGACTAAAGTAAAAAAAACTTTTCAAAGTCACTTTTCTGCATTGTTTGCTTATTTTCACAAACACCTCATTTTCTCAGCTTTATGTCGGAAACTGATGATTTCTGTGAAAAGTTTACCTTACTCCAATGGTGATTACAGAAGAACTAAAGCCGATAGAAACACACTTATTTTTTCTGAGTAAACTAGAGGGTCCAATCTTTCAGAATATGGTCTCAGATTTAAGCTAGTCATAGCAGAACTGGCTGGCACTGGAGGAGTGATGTTCTGAAAATGTCTGGCACTGAAAGAGTTAAGATCAAGATTAAGGTCTGTATGTGCGGCTTATATACAAGTACGGTTTATATACAGGTGCGGCTTATATACAAGTGCTGCTTATATACAGCCGTATCTTATATATAGGTGCGGCTTATATACAGGTGCGGCTTAAATACAGGCGCGGCTTATATACAGGTGTGGCTTGTATACAGGTGTGTATATCAGTCCTACATGGTGCATCAATGTTTAAGAAGTTGAAGAAAATGGATTAGAAGTGTTGAATTCTAAGAAGCAGAGGCTGAGTCAGTACCTGGGCCCGGACCTGCTCCTCACTGCCCACAGCTGTCCCTGCACTGGGAGGGTCCTCTGAAGGAGAACAGGGCCTTTCCCCTCTGCTCCGGAGCTAAAGACACACACACACAGACACACACACACAACAAGCAGACATCAGAGTCACAACAGGCAGACTTCATTAGAGTAACAACAGACATCATAGAGTCACAACAGACATCATAGAGTCACAACAAGCAGACATAGAGTCACAACAGACATCATAGAGTCACAACAAGCAGACATAGAGTTACAACATCATAGAGGCACAACAGACATCATAGAGTCACAACAAGCAGACTTCATAGAGTAACAGCAGACATCATAGAGTCAAAACAGACATCATAGAGTCACAGCAGACATTCTAGAGTCACAGCAGACATCATAGAGTCACAGCAGACATCATAGAGTCAAAACAGACATTATAGAGTCACAGCAGACATTATTTAATTAAATATCGCAACACTTTGTTTTGTGCACAAAACGAACATACATGTTTGTACAGTGTATAGTGTTTTTCTGCAGTGACTCTGCTTTCTCTCATTGGTTCTTCAGTCGTCCAATCAAATAAGAGCAAACAGATAAAGGTGCAGCAGATCCAGAGTCTGAAGAATGAAAGTAAAAACTCACCACAAACATGTCTCCTGAGCTGCCATCTACACACTCTGCCTGTGTCACCTGAGACACACACAGACACACACATAGACATACACCCAAACACACACACACACACACATACAGAGACACACACACACACACACACACACAAATGCAGACACACACACACACAGAGAGGCACACACACTCACACACAGACACACACATACACCCAAACACACACACACACAGACACACACATACAGAGAGACACACACACACAGAGAGACAGACACACACACACGCACACAGAGACACACACAGACACACACATACACCCAAACACACACACACACAGACACACACACATACAGAGAGAGAGACACACACACACACACAAATGCAGACACACGCACACACACACACATGCAGAGACACACACAGAGAGACACACACGCACACATGCAGAGACACACACACACACACACAGACACAGACACACGCGCACACACACACACACAGAGAGAGACATGTTACACTATGACTAATCCTCAAACTATGGTGTGATAAACAGATCTGTTTTCTACAAACGTTTTTCACATTATTTACAATGAGTTAACATTTACTACACCCAGAGACGCACCGGTACCACTGTTCAGAGACGCACCGGTACCACTGTTCAGAGACGCACCGGTACCACTGTTCAGGGATGTAACGGTACCACTGTTTTCAAACCAATACGAGTACCTTAATGTGAGTACTTGCTGATACCGACACGAGTACTGCACATAGACTGTAAATATTACTGTGTTGTGTTATCTGGGAATTCCTCAAACAAATACCACTTAAAATTCCAATGTTTTATTTCTCATTTCAACAATAAGACAAAGTTTTAACAATTAAACATTTTAGCACTTGTTTTAAGAGTCAACAATAAGAGCCACAATCATATTGCTTGCTGCTAGCTTGCTAACCGCTAGCTTGCTTTCTTGCTGCCGACCTTGGGAGATCAACATAATAAGAATGAATATGAAATGTGGGTATCATTTTCTGGAATCAGGTTCTATGGTATTGACCCGACACCATCAGTGCATCCCTGAGTACACACTGAGTACACACTGAGTACACACTGAGTACACACTGAGTACACACTGAGTACACACTGAGTACACATTGAGTACACACTGAGTACACCAGGTTAGATTCACACCTGTGTCTCTGATTGGGCGTCTGCTCTCAGCGGAGTCTCTGATTGGCTGCTTCTCTTCTCATTCTGAAACGTTCAGATAAACATGTTTTAGATACAGATTTAGGAAATGATACAAATGTATGACTCTATGATGTCTGCTGTGACTCTATGATGTCTGCTGTGACTCAATGATGTCTGTTGTTGTGACTCTATGATGTCTGTTGTTGTGACTCTATGATGTCTGTTGTTGTGACTCTATGATGTCTGTGGTGACTCTACGATGTGGTACTGACCTGCAGCTCGTCTGTGGAGCTGGGGGTCAGAGGTCGGGGGCTGGGGGTCAGAGGTCGGCGGTCTCCTCCTGACAGGACAGGGGAGTGCAGCGTGGACACAGGAGAACCCAGCACCTCCTCCTCCAGCGGGACATGAGGGAGACCAGGGGGACGACCCAGGACTGTCAGGGCCACATACGAACCAGCTGGAGGAGAACAGGAGGAGGAGGAGGAGGAGCAGAGGAGGAGGAGCACAGGAGGTGCAGAGGTGGAGGAGGAGCAGAGGAGGAGGAGCAGAGGTGGAGGAAAAGCAGAGGAGGAGGTTAGGGACAACATCTCAAACATCCAAATGTGACTTTAAACTTACACTTGATCAGTTTCACAACCTCGATGTGATTGGAGTGAGTCACCAGAGTCCCATTCACCTGCAACACACAGACACACACATAACACAGACACACACACATAACACACACACACACACACACACAGTACACACATAGACACACACACATACAACACACAGACACACATATAACACAGCAATTCAAAAGATATTACAACATTCTCTAGAGACCAGAGAGAGACCAGAGAGACCAGAGAGACCAGAGAGAGACCAGAGCAAAGTGTGTCCAGGGAGAGCTGACCTTGATGATGCGGTCTCCAGTCTGCACTCCAGCTCTCATGGCGGCTCCATCTGAAACCCACTCACATGTCAACACACACACATACACAACACACACACGCAGGTCTCACACACAGAGGTCTCCCATCACAGTACTAACCAGGCCTGTCCCTGCTTAGCTTCAGAGATGTGGCACAATTAGTTATAGTTACTAACTACTGAATCCAAAAAGTAACAGAGGCAGTATTTGAATCACTCTCAACAACAGTCACTTTTGGGAAAATACCTTTTTGCTTTTAAACATACGTCCGTCTCCTGAACGGGGCAGTGTGGCACAGACACAGGCGTCTCTGACACAGGCGTCCCGACCTTCTGCTAATGGAGACTGTGTATGTAGAGACTGTGGCGCCCTCTGCTGGTGGAGACTGTGTATGTAGAGACTGTGGTGCCCTCTGCTGGTGGAGACTGTGTGAGTGAAGATACTGTGGCGCCCTCTGCTGGTGGAGACTGTGTGAGTGTAGATACTGTGGCGCCCTCTGCTGGTGGAGACTGTGTGAGTGTAGAGACTGTGGCGCCCTCTGCTGGTGGAGCCTGTGAGTGTGTAGACTGTGGTGCCCTCTGCTGGTGGAGACTGTGAGTGTAGAGACTGTGGCGCCCTCTGCTGGTGGAGACTGTGGCACCCTCTGCTGGTGGAAACTGTGAGTGTGTAGACTGTGGCGCCCTCTGCTGGTGTAGACTGTGTGTAGAGACTGTGGCGCCCTCTGCTGGTGGAGACTGTGTGAGTGTGTAGACTGTGGCGCCATCTGCTGGTGGAGACCGGTACTGACCTTCTTTGACCAGCTGCACAAACACAGGGTTGTCTCCGCTCACTGTGAGTCCGAAGCCGTTCTCATCTCTCTGAATGATCACACAACGCTGCACCAGCCCTGAGAACACACACACACACACACACAAACACATTGTTTAAATGGGCAGAGAATACACTGTAAGGACCAAACAGTAGGATTAATTCTCTTTCCCTCGATAGAACAAATACTAAAACCACATTTTTATAATCATTGTTTGTTCTTATGAGTTTTCCTCTAATGCAAGAGTCTGTTACAGATAGTGTCTAACAAGAAGGACTGTGGTCCAGAACACTTTACATTCTACAACTTGTGTGACATTTATCAGCATGTATGACATTTATCAACATGTATGAGATTTATCAACATGTGTGATATTTATCAACATGTGTGACATTTATCAACATGTATGAGATTTATCAACATGTGAGACATTTATCAACATGTGAGACATTTATCAACATGTATGACACTTATCAACATGTATGATATTTATCAACATGTGTGATATTTATCAACATGTGTGACATTTATCAACATGTATGAGATTTATCAACATGTGAGACATTTATCAACATGTGTGACATTTATCAACATGTGTGACATTTATCAACATGTATGAGATTTATCAACATGTGAGACATTTATCAACATGTGAGACATTTATCAACATGCATGACATTTATCAACATGTATGACACTTATCAACATGTATGATATTTATCAACATGTGTGATATTTATCAACGTGTGAGACATTTATTAACATGTGTGACATTTATCAACATGTATGACATTTATCAACATGCATGACATTTATCAACATGTGTGACATTTATCAACATGTATGACATTTATTAACATGTATGACATTTTTCACACGTATGACATTTATCAACATGTGTGACATTTATTAACATGTACGACATGTATCACATGTATGACATGTATCACATGTATGACATTTATTAACATGTATGGCCATTTATCAACATCCATCCATCCATTTTCTTCCGCTTTATCCGTTGCCGGGTCGCGGGGGCAGCAGTCTAAGCAGAGACGCCCAGACTTCCCTATCCACACACACCTCCTCCAGCTCGTCCGGGGGGACCCCAAGGCGTTCCCAGGCCAGCTGAGAGACATTGTCTCTCCAGCGTGTCCTGGGTCTTCCCTGGGGCCTCCTCCCGGGGACAGCACGACAATGAAAAGCGTGACGTCGCCCGGCATGGCGCAGCCGGGGCCCCACCCTGGAGCCAGGCCTGGGGTCGGGGCTCGCAAGCGAGCGCCTGGTGGCCGGGCCTTAGCCCACGGGGCCCGGCCGGGCTCAGCCCGAAGGGATGACGTGGGCAGTCCCTCCTGTGGGCCCACCACCTGCAGAGGGGTCCGTGGTGGCGAGGTGCAGCGAGGACTGGGTAGCAGTCGAAGGCGGAGACCTCGACGACCCAGTCCACACACCCATTTATCAACATGTGTGACATTTATCAACATGTGTGACATTTATCAACATGTATGATATTTATCAACATGTGTTCTATATTCTTTCTGTATTTTAACTGTTGATTCTCTGATCTGTGCCATTGGGGTCAATGGTTTTGTTCAGTCTCTGAGATGATGCTTTTGTGATTTAGGGCTATACAAGAATAAATTGTATTGTAATGTGTTGTATATACAGTAACTTGCGAAAGTATTCGGCCCCTTGAACCTTTCAACATTTCGCCACATTTCAGGCTTCAAACATAAAGATATAAAAATTAAAAATTTTGTCAAGAATCAACAACAAGTGGGACACAATCGTGAAGTGGAACGAAATGTATTAGATAATTTAAACTTTTTTAACAAATAAAAAACTGAAAAGTCGGGCATGCAATATTATTCGGCCCCCTTGCGCTAATACTTTGTAGCGCCACCTTTTGCTGTAATTACAGCTGCAAGTCGCTTGGGGTATGTCTCTATCAGTTTTGCACATCGAGAGACTGGAATTCTTGCCCATTCTTCCTTACAAAACAGCCCGAGCTCAGTGAGGTTGGATGGAGAGCGTTTGTGAACAGCAGTCTTCAGCTCTTTCCACAGATTCTCGATTGGATTCAGGTCTGGACTTTGACTTGGCCATTCTAACACCTGGATACGTCTATTTGTGAACCATTCCATTGTAGATTTGGCTTTATGTTTTGTATCATTGTCCTGTTGGAAGATAAATCTCCGTCCCAGTCTCCAACAAGTTTTCTTCCAGAATGGTCTTGTATTTGGCTCCATCCATCTTCCCATCAATTTTAGCCATCTTCCCTGATTTCTTCCCTGCTTTTCTTCATCTGTCCCCGCTGAAGAAAAGCAGGGCCAAACCATGATGCTGCCACCACCGTGTTTGACAGTGGGGATGGTGTGTTCAGGGTGATGAGATGTGTTGCTTTAACGCCAAACATATCGTTTTGCATTGTGGCCAAAAAGTTCGATTTTGGTTTCATCTGACCAGAGCACCTTCTTCCACATGTTTGGTGTGTCTCCCAGGTGGCTTGTGGCAAACTTTAAACGAGACTTTTAATGGATATCTTTGAGAAATGGCTTTCTTCTTGCCACTCTTCCATAAAGGCCAGATTTGTGCAGTGCACGACTGATTGTTGTCCTATGGACAGACTCTCCCACCTCAGCTGTAGTTATCTGCAGTTCATCCAGAGTGATCATGGGCCTCTTGGCTGCATCTCTGATCAGTCTTCTCCTTGTTTGAGATGAAAGTTTGGAGGGACGGCCGGGTCTTGGTAGATTTGCAGTGGTCTGATACTCCTTCCATTTCAATATAATTGCTTGCACAGTGCTCCTTGAGATTTTTAAAGCTTGGGAAATCTTTTTGTATCCAAATCCGGCTTTAAACTTCTCCACAACAGTATCTCGGACCTGCCTGGTGTGTTCCTTTGTCTTCATGGTTCTCTCTGCGCTTTAAACAGAACCCTGAGACTATCAAAGAGCAGGTGCATTTATATGTAGACTTGATTACACACAGGTGCATTCTATTTATCATCATCAGTCATGTAGGACAACATTGGATCATTCAAAGATCCTCACTGAACTTCTGGAGTGAGTTTGCTGCACTGAAAGTAAAGGGGCCAAATAATATTGCACGCCCCACTTTTCAGTTTTTTATTTGTTAAAAAAGTTTAAATTATCCAATAAATTTTGTTCCACTTCACGATTGTGTCCCACTTGTTGTTGATTCATGACAAAACTTTTTTTTTTTTATATCTTTATGTTTGAAGCCTGAAATGGGGCAAAATGTTGAAAGGTTCAAGGGGCCGATTACTTTCGCAAGGCACTGTAAGAACATTAGTGTTGCTTGTTCCTATGTATCTTCTAACCAGCTTTTTCTTCCAAAGAATACATACAGACCTCTGTCTCAGTATACATACAGACCTCTGTCTCAGTATACATACAGACCTCTGTCTCAATATACATACACACCTCTGTCTCAGTATACATACCAGACCTCTGTCTCAGTATACATACAGACCTCTGTCTCAGTATACATACCAGACCACTGTCTCAGTATACACACAGACCTCTGTCTCAGTATACATACAGACCTCTGTCTCAGTATACACACAGACCTCTGTCTCAGTATACATACAGACCTCTGTCTCAGTATACATGCAGACCTGTGTCTCAGTATACAGACCTGTCTCAGTATACATACAGACCTCTGCATTTGCTGATAAGCACTAATATCTTATATATAGTATTTCTATCCTGGTCTGTCGTGGATGAGACCCTTAAAGAGTCATTCTACAGTGAAACCGCAGCGACCGCTGTAAATTACTGTCGTCAGCTCAGTCCCTTGGCCTCCTCAAAGGTCATCACCAGCGGCAGGTCCAGGCAGCACAGACCTGACCAGAACTGGACACCATCGAGATCATGAGGCCGTTTCTGATTCATGAGCAGAGTGTAATTCTCAGAACCATTAGTCAGGATCTTGTCCCACCTTTGTCCCCCCCATCCCCCCTTCTTTTCTGTTTCAGCTACACTTTGGAAACTAATCTTGTAAAACAAAACTGCAGTCATGGCTGAGCTCTACCACACTTATTATATACATGTTATACAGATTATTTTACATTGTGGCGGCGCAGTGGTTAGCAAGACGGCTCTGAGTTTGATCCCACCTCCAGGCCTTTCTAAGTGCAGTTTGTATCTTCTCCCTGTGTAAGTTTCCTCTGGGTGCTCCAGTTTACACTACCACTCCCTTAAAAACATGTACAATAGATCTGCCTCCTCCTTAAGCCCACTTCCTGTGTGGAGTGAGAGACAAAGGCAGTATGTATCATAGTGATGGACAGTGTAACCATAGTAACTAGTCTGTATAAACATGTGTGTGTGTGTGTGTGTGTGTGTGTGTGTGTGTGTGTGTGTGTGTGTGTGTGTGTGTGTGTGTGTGTGTGTGTGTGTGTGTGTGTGTGTGTGTGTGTGTGTGTGTGTGTGTGTGTGTGTGTGTTATCACCTGTGGGGTCAAAGTCGTGTTTCAGAGCCACAGGGGAGCGCTCTGTCCTGGCTCTTCTGTCCACACACTCTTTGTTCAGGATGCTTGGGGTCCTGGAAACAGACACACACACACACACACACACACACACACACATACACACACAGACAAACACATTTCAGATTTTAGAGAAATTCCGATGCCATCTTCAACAGGAGCATTAGGCTGTATAGTACATGATCATCTGATTAAAAGTTAAAACCTGTTAGCATCTTATGTTAGCATTAGATGTTAGCATCATGTGCTACGTGCAGCTACAGAATGTGACTGAAGAACTGTGCTTTTTGTCCCTCGCAGCGTCACCACACGCCACAGTTATGAAGAGCACAGTGGATATGAATGGATTCTCTGTGGTAACTATAGTCATGCTACTGTTGGGAAACATGAGATGTAATGTTTTCAACCAATAATCCATTTGATAAGTGTTGTATCTGAAAGACAGTCTAGGGGGCGCAATCGTCTCCTCAAAACCAACACTCAGAGGATGAGAGGGAGTTTCTTTCCCCAAGCCATAAGACTAAACCGGGCCTAACTCTGTCTCTGTTTTCTTCTGGTAAATTAAAATTTCACTGCATGTAATGTTTATGTGACAAACATTAATAAACTAAAGTAACTTCAAGAATCTGTGACTAAACATAGTTCTCAGAACAAACCGACTGCTCAGCACATATAACGGATGCCTTCATCACATCATGAGGGCAAAGATAACTCACAATCAAATCAAAATACGACCTTTGTCGAGTCACAAGATACGACTGTCCAAAGAGCATCCTGTCTGCAGAAACAGGAGACCAGAACGGCGCTAAAGGACCAGGGGGAGACTCACGCACAGCTAAGGAGAACGGTTTTCAGTCTGGACTTAAACAAAACCAGGGAAGAGGCCTCCGTACATGTGGGTGTCAGCTGCAGGAGTGTGGCAGGACATCAGTGCTGGGGATTAGCTGGACTTTAGTGGCAGCATGTGGGTATTAAGAGAGGCCCCAGGGTGGACCCTTGGGGCACTCCACATGTCAATGCCATATGATCTGAAACACAGAGGGGACTGTGCCTACACTAATCTAGGCCAGTACCAGATACACGCACCCACTTTTCCAGTCTCTCTCTCTCTCTCTCTCTCTACCTGAGAGACCACGGAGGGCTCTCATTTATTCATGAGTAACAGAGAGGGAGAACCTGAGACACTTTCAGAAATAATCAAATCAAACAATGACTTAAAGCTGAGGTACCTGAGTTTAAAAACAACAGACCATGTACAGACCATAGTACAGAAGTACAGACCATACACAGACCATATATAGACCATATACAGACCATATACAGACCATAGGCCATATAAAGACCATATACAGACCATAGTATAGACCCTATACAGACGATAGTATAGACCATAGTACAGACCATATCCAGACCCTATACAGACCATATACAGACGATAGTACAGACCATATACAGACCATAGTACAGACCATATACAGACCATATTCTCTAACTCTACACTCAGATGTAAACATCCTCAGGCCCAGTCTAAGCCTCAGTCCCACTGCAGTCTCGGCCCAGACCATTGTAAAGCTTCCTCCAGTCCCTGATAATACGCTCCTCACTGGAGCTTGTTTATGCAATTCCGAGGGCCCCCCACTCCAGCCTACACTGGGGCCCCTAGGCTTCAGACAATGGCCCCCACGTCACGGCTCTGAGGGGCCAGGCTCAGACTCCAGGAAGTGTGCGACAGAAGAGACTGCTGGCACCGGGCCAACAAACGCTTCCTGTGAGCGAGGACTGAGGGTACTGGACTTTAGCTTCAGACGCTTTAGCTCCAGACGCTTTAGCTCCAGACGCTTTAGCTCCAGACGCTTTAGCTCCAGACGCTTTAGCTCCAGACGATTTAGCTCCAGACGCTTTAGCTCCAGACGCTTTAGCTCCAGACGCTTAAGCTCCAGACGCTTAAGCTCCAGACGCTTAAGCTTTAGACGCTTTAGCTTCAGACACTTTTTTTTTATATATATTTTTTTTATTGAACATTTTTTGCAAAGCAGAGCAGTGTACATTTGTGTAATATCAAGGATTGTGACAAGATTTATAGTTTGTCTTTTGACCAAGCCAAAGACATTAGTCCGGTTCGAATCTTTTGTGCTGCAGGAATGTCAAGAAAGTCCAAAAAAGGGTTCCATGTCCTATAGAACCTGTATGGTTTGTCCTTTAGCAGAGTGGAGAAGGCCTCCATAGGAATGATACTGATAACAGTCTGTATCCACTGATGGCTCCTCGGCAGAGATCCACCGTACCATTATGCCTTTTTGGGCGCAGTGTAAAAGTGTATGTAACAGATCCCCTTTTGTAAAAGCTACTGGGAGTTCATCATTAAGACCTAGAATGCATGTTCTTGGTCCCAAATTTAGTTGACACTTGAATATTGCACAGAGCTTCACAATAATCGAGTTCCAAAATTGAAGTATCATAGGGCAACTCCAAAAACAGTGGAGGTTGGCATTTATTAAGTAATCTTTATTTATATACCGCCATACCAGACCAGAGTCACAAAGCGGTTTACAATTGTTATTTTTGGGCATTTGTCCTCTCACTCCACAGCCAAAGCCACCCTTTCCAGGCCGGCCTCGCATCCCCAGCCTATCGCACAGCAAACGCCCATTCCAACCAACCTATGCCGGCCAGGCCAGCCGCTTAAAAGTGGAGAAACTCCCACTTTACGGCCTTCTCGAAGCCTTGCAAAGAGTCGTTCTGGAGGAATCGCTTTCGTCTACTCACGCTTACTCGTGCGTGTCCCTGCTGTCCTCTGTCTTGCTGCGTGTGGTCTGCTCCTCCTCCGCGTCGCTGCACCTGCTGCGGGTCTCGTGCTGTGGTCCGTGGGTCTTTGCCGCTCTCCTCCTTTGCGGGCTCTTTCTGCGGGTTCGCCGCTGCTCGTCTCGTCGCGGCCTGCTGCTGCATACGGCCGGTCTGGACCGGTGCGGTGGGAGCTGTGCGCATCCCTGCCTCCTCGTGCCGTATGCTGACCTGCGGACGGTTTATTCCCCTCGCATTGTACTGCAGGCTCGGTTTTGGCCCCGCGCTTTGTACTGCAGGCTCAGTTGGCCCCGCGCATTGGTGTGCAAGCTCTCAGTTTAAAGCACTCGCATTGGTCTGCAGGCTCTCTTTAAATCCCCCTCTTGGACTACAAGCTCTGTTTAAATCCCTCTCTCTTGGACTGCGGCTCTAAGTTTAAATCCCTCACTCGGACTACAAGCTCCGTTTTAATCCCTCACATTGGACTGCAAGCTCTCAGTTTTAATCCCTCACATTGCTCTCCTTAAATCCCTCTCTTGGACTACAAGCTCTGTTTAAATCCCTCTCTTTGGACTGCGGCTCTCAATTTGAATCCCTCACATTAGACTGCAAGCTCTCAGTTTTAATCCCTCACTTAGGACTACAAGCTCCGTTTTAATCCCTCACATTGGACTGCAAGCTCTCAGTTTTAATCCCTCACATTGCTCTCCTTAAATCCCTCTCTTGGACTACAAGCTCTGTTTAAATCCCTCTCTTTGGACTGCGGCTCTCTCTTTGAATCCCTCTCTTGGACTACAAGCTCTGTTTAAATCCCTCTCTTTGGACTGCGGCTCTCAATTTGAATCCCTCACATTAGACTGCAAGCTCTCAGTTTTAATCCCTCACTTAGGACAGCAGGCTCTGTTTGAATCCCTCACACTGGACTGCAAGCTCTCAGTTTTAATCCCTCTCTTGGACTACAAGCTCTCAGTATTAATCCCTCACTTTGGACTACAAGTTGTTTAACTCCTTCACACTGGACTGCAGGCTCTCAGTTTAAACCCCTCTCTTGGACTGCGGGCTCAGTTTTAATCCCTCACTTTGGACTGCAATCTCTGTTTAAATCCCTCACACTGGACTGCAAGCTCTCGGTTTTAATCCCTCACTTGGACTACAAGCTCTCAGTTTTAAATCCCTCACTTACGACTGCAGGCTCTGTTTGAATCCCTCACACTGGACTGCAAGCTCTCAGTTTTAATCCCTCTCTTTGGACTACAAGCTCTCAGTATTAATCCCTCACTTTGGACTACAAGCTTTCAGTATTAATCCCTCACTTTGGACTACAAGTCGTTTAACTCCTTCACACTGGACTGCAGGCTCTCAGTTTAAACCCCTCACTTGGACTGCAAGTTCTGTTTAAATCCCTCACATTGGACTGCAAGCTCTGTTTAGGTCCCTCGGCGTCTCTCGTGTCCCGCAACCTCTTCCCGGCTCTCCGTGAGCCCCAAGTCGTCGCGCGGCTCTGGCGCGGGAGGTGTCCGCGGCAGTGGCGGAACCAGACTTTTAAACAGAAGGTGGCCAGGGGGTGGCAAGGGTTTTTTTTAGGGGTCCACATTTATACTATTGCAAAATTTTATTTCACACAAAAACTGGCTAAACGATACATTTTAATCTTAATCTTGTCATTATTTTTAATTTTAAAGTGAACTGAGAGCACACTTGGAAACTACAAAGCAAAAAAGCGTATTTAAAGTGGTTCTCTCCCCCGCTCCTCGGAGCTTACGAGCTTACGTTACTCACATTTCCTGTTCAAATTCTGCCATAGTTCTGAGATGGTTTTTAATAAGTTTTAGGGCAGAGAAACTTCTTTCACAAGACGCAGTACTGACAGGTATTAAAAAGATCTTTGCAAGCCTCAAAAGCTCATGAAACACTTTCCAAACGTTCCAAAAAGACAAGGAAGTCCAACAGGGACGCTCTAATCCATTTTTTCCGCCTAGTTTGACCTCATGCTTAACGTCCTCTATATCTGACTCAAAGGTTCTGCCAAATGAAAACAGGGGCTCTTCTTTCAAAAATGTTTTGGGGTCATGCGACTGCACATCATCCATAATCTTAGCTATTTTTTTTCTTTTTTTGTGTGTGAAAAAACGCCTTCTGCCAATAGACTTTCCTGCACCTGTCTGCGACACCCTCTCATTCTCTGAAACTCAATTATATAAGCTATATTTTACAACACAACAAATTCCTCATCATCATCATCAAAACATACTGCCTCCGAGTCTGACCTTCAGGTTTCATCATCCTGATCTACAGCCTTTTCTTTACAAAAAAAGGCCTGTAGGCAATGTTTCCTCCTTTTCTTTTCATGTTTACACTAAAGGGAAGAGGGCGATGATACGATGGGCAATTAATAATGGAAAATACACACGCATGCACACCCGCACGCACACACACGCACACACACACTGGCACACACAGGCACGCACACACGCAGACACACTGGCACGCTGACACACGCACACAGGTGCGCATACAGGCACGCACACAGGCACGCACACATACACACACTAAAAGTTCTACAAACTGAACAAGTAATGCGCTGCAGTACGTGTGTCTATACTTTGTGTCAAATGTAAACGGTTGGCTCTGCGTCGCTAACTTACCTCTTTGTTTTCATCACGACTTGGGAACACCTGTCAGGGTGCGTTCACAGTCGGGGGAAACCGTGGGAATTTTTATCTTTTGGCGGAAAAAGTGCGGAAGATTCTCAAGATTAACATTATTACATTGCCGTCTTCCGAAGGGGGCACTGGGGGTGGCAAGGATATTTTTAGAGGTGGCAGTGGCCACCCTGGCTACCCCTCTGGCTCCGCCACTGGTCCGCGGGCTACGTCATTGGCCCCTTCTCTCCGTCTCGCTCTAACCCGATGGCACGGGCACCTCAATTATGCCATCCGTATTATCCCTCAGGGTCGTTCTTTTATTTCCAGACTCCTCCCCCTCGCTGGCTCCATCCCCTCCCTCAATGATGCCGTCTGCCTGAACGCTGGGTGCCGCTCCGACCTGGCGTTCTGGTCCCGTCTGCTGAGCCGCTGGAACGGTGTATCTTTTTTCTACAGCGACGTCATCCCGTCCTCAGATGCCCTGCGTTTCTTCACGGACACAGCCCCGTCCGTGGGTTTTGGGGGGTTTTTCCAGGACCAGTGGTTCGCCGGGCCCTGGCCCGACTCCTTCCCTCGAAGCATCTCCTCCGCACTCCATGAAATATATCCCGTGCGCGTAGCCTGCGTGCTGTGGAGCCACACGTGGCACAGAAAAAGGATTTCCGTGATGTGTGACAATCTCGACGTGGTAGAAATAATTAACAGAGGTCGTTCGTCCTCTCCCCAAGTGATGTCTTTCCTCAGACGCATCACATGGCTCCGTCCTAAATAATTTTATCATCACTGCTCGTCACGTCCCTGGTCACCTTAACTGTATTGCTGCTTGTCTCTCTCGTTTTAAATTCCAGGAGTTCCGACGCCTCTGCCACTCTGCCAATTCAACGCCATGGAATCCCTCGCCCTGAACTAATCCCACCGTCTCTTCACCTTCTCCTCTCCTCCGCGTCATCCTACATGAAAATGGGCCTCTCACTTTCCACGCTGAAATCTTGCTGCTTTGCTTGAAAAGTCTACTCCCGCTTTTGCTACGCTCACAGCATTCCCCTAATTCCGCCCTCTGTATGTACTATCTGCGCCTTCATAGTTCACTGTGCGGACAATCTCCTCTACAAGATCTTACATTCGCTTTCTTCTCGCCGGGATCCAATTCCAGGCCCGCTGTCACAACCCCGCTTTCTCTTCTCTATTCGATCAAACTCGTCATCAGAGGCATTCACAACTGCACCCCTCATTCCTCGGACCACAGGCGCCCCATCACACTGTCCATCCTCCACCAGCCCAGCGTCTATTGGCATCCCCGTAAGCACTTGCAAAACTCCCTGGTGGCGGCAGCAGCTGAGCCTTTATAAATAGTGTTGCCTTTATAAATAGTGTTGCCTTTATAAATAGTGTTGCCTTTATAAATAGTGTTGCCTTTATATATAGCGGTGCCTTTATAAATAGTGTTGCCTTTATATATAGCGGTGCCTTTATAAATAGTGTTGCCTTTATAAATAGTGTTGCCTTTATAAATAGTGTTGCCTTTATAAATAGTGTTGCATTTATAAATAGTGTTGCCTTTATAAATAGTGTTGCATTTATAAATAGTGTTGCCTTTATAATCGCGCTGCTTCCCTGGGACTCCCCCTTTCTGCCCTTCAGCAGTTGGATCGCTGGTCATCATCTGCCCTCTCCTCATACATCAGGCCGGACACTTCGACCATTCTGGCAGCCCAGCGTCTATTGGCATCTCCGTAAAGCTTGCAAAACTCCCTGGTGGTGGCAGCAGCCGAGCCTTTATAAATAGTGTTGCCTTTATATATAGCGGTGCACGTACAATGTCCCCTGCTAACCAGGCCTGCCTAAAAACCCCTTCAAACGCACAGCCTTTTGGGGATTGTGCGCGCACTCTCGCAGGAGCCTCGCTGACTGAACGCCGCACCGGGGCCTAGGGCGCCAAACTACCTTTCAATAAAAAACTTCAAATGCATTTTGTCTCCTCAAAGTCTCTCCAGATTGAAATGCAGCCTCGCGGAAATTCAATTCTGGAAGACGTCAGCCAAAGCCACCCCTTCCAGGCCGGCCTCGCATCCCCAGCCTATCGCACAGCAAACGCCCATTCCAACCAACCTATGCCGGCCAGGCCAGCCGCTTAAAAGCGGAGAAACTCCCACTTTACGGCCTTTTCGAAGCCTTGCAAACCACCGCCTCCCCTCCTCCTCCTTTTTCTCACCCTGCCTCAATCATGCCTCTTCCTGCTGCCCGAATGCCGCCACCAGTACCTAGGTCCCGGGGGATTGTGCGCGCACTCTCGCAGGAGCCTCGCTGACTGAACGCCGCACCGGGGCCTAGGGCGCCAAACTACCTTTCAATAAAAAACTTCAAATGCATTTTGTCTCCTCAAAGTCTCTCCAGATTGAAATAATGTCTGTGTCTGCTTCACTGGACACCTGCGTGTCTTCCTCCTCTGAATCTGAGTGAGCCAGTACCAAATACTTCTGTGATCTCTGGAGACCTCTGGCTCTGCTCTGGCTCCGCTCAGAACTACGGCTCCTGCTTCGCGTCGCTGCGCCGCAGGTGTTTTACAAACTCATTTTACTCTAATACTTTGAATATAACCATTCCCACAAAGGCCGCTCATATTAAAAGGCACACATGTCCACTAACTCCTCGTGAAAAATATTAACAAAAATTACTGCAAAAAAACGTTTGATTTTTTTTTTCATGTGATAGTAGGAGCATGTGATAGTAAGATATCAAGAAACTGAAGCCGGAGCAAGAGGAATGTTTAGTAAATCATTGAAGCAAAGATGTTATGGCTCTACTCCCCACGGGCTCCGTTAGTGGCAGAGGAGATGGCTAAAGCTAGGATACATGCTAAAGCTAGGCTAAATGCTAAAGCTAGGCTAAATGCCTCACTCACTCGGGCTCATTACATACATCACAGTAAACTAAGATCCAATCGTTTCAATCAGTAAAAGGAGTTAGTCTTCATTTGCATTATTTCAAAACAACAACAATGCTCCAACAATCATACAACAATTATTCAGCAATCATACAACAATCATACAACTATCAAACAACAATCATACAACAATCAAACCACTATCATACAACAGTCATACAGTAATCATACAACTACAACTATCACACAACAGTCATACACCAATCACACAACAGTCATACACCAATCATACACCAACCATACAACAATCATACACCAGTCATACAACATTCATACAACTATCCAGTGTTGGGCACGTTACTTTGAAAAAGTAATTAGTTATAGTTACTAGTTACTTCTCCTAAAAAGTAACTGAGTTACTAACGGAGTTACTCCACTGTAAAAGTAACTAGTTACCAGTAAAAGTAACTATTGCGTTACTTTTTCGTTTTGTTCTGGAACATAATGTGCACTCGACGTGCGCATTTTTACCTTTAACAGTGCCAATATTTCCATCTAGAAACACCGGTGAAGCACTGACTTCAGCCCAATCAGATGAACATATACATCATATAAATCAAGTGGAAAATTTGTTTGGCTACAGCAAAATATGTTTTATGCCCGCATTGTTTGTTCATACAAAACGCAAAACTATGAGTTATGGGTCTTACCTTATAAATGACCTGCACAGACCACTTCGGTTCAGACCAGTTCCTTGTTTAAATCCAGTTAATGGTTTGAGCGTAGATATGTAATCCTCCATTTGGAAATGAGTCCAATGAGTTTTAAAAAGTAAAACAAAATGCGTGTGTCCTCCATAAACTCCTGTGTTTTGCTAGCGGCAGCCGAGTGCATCCAATTTCTAAAATCAACCGTCTAACACTTCACCTCTCTTTCTTATCATTCCTATAGTCATTGAAAAATTACCCTATGTGCATTTTAGATTATGTAAAAATGTGTTATATGTATGTTAGCCAAACCTGTTGCTGTCCTTAGAAGATAAACCAGGAAGAGCAAGGAGCTTATCGATGGAATTGTATGTAGCCGACTTCTGCGCTCACATGCGCTACTCTGTGGCTGACCTCACGGTGATACAAGCCGTGGTTGAGCACGATTAAGACCCATATTTGTTTCAAAAACACAATTTATGAGCCATCCTCTCAACTGTAGACATGTGGATTGTAAAGGAAATATATTTTACATCAGCCAATAATTGCTGAGAGGTTTTCTCATCCTCCCTTCTCTCATGACAACACGTTCATTGTGCGTCTTGAGTAACGCGCAGTAACGGGATGTCGGAAATGATAACGGCGTTATAGTTACTGTCAAAGTAATAAGTTAGATTACTCGTTACTGAAAAAAGTAACGGCGTTAGTAACGCCGTTACTAGTAACGCCGTTATTCCCATCACTGCAACTATCACACAACAGTCATACACTAATCACACAACAGTCATACACCAATCACACAACAGTCATACACCAATCACACAACAGTCATACACCAATCACACAACAGTCATACACCAATCATACACCAGTCATACAACATTCATACAACAATCATACAACAGTCATACAACAATCATACAGCTATCATACAGCTATCATACAACAAGCATACAACTATCATACAACAATCATACAACAGTCATACAACAGTCATACAACAGTCATACAACAATCATACAACAACCATACAACAATCATACAGAAAAGATGGACGAACAAGAATATCCAACAGACCAGACAGTCAGACAGACAATCAGACAGACACAGACAGTCAGACACAGACAGACAGACACAGACAGTCCGACACAGACAGACAGACACAGACAGACACGGACAGACAGACAGACAAAACACTACAATAATCACTGACTCTTCTGTCCCCTGGAAAAGCCATGTTCCAGCTTCTTCCCTCTGGACATGCTAACATACTAACACACTAACAGCTGTTCTCAGTCTGAACAAAGCCCTTTAATGATCTTGTATTGAAACCGTTTTTGACTGTTTCCGTACTTTTTAGCTTGTTTCATGTCTGTACCTGTTTGCTGACACTGGAGTCTCTTGTACAGTTTTTCCACTGTGGTTTTACTGGAGATGGCAAATGAACTGAATCTGATTGTAAATGTGCTAATTATTCCAAAATGCCCCATCCAATTCTCACACTGTGCTCTTTCCCTGACGTGTTCATGACGGGAGTTTGTCAAACCACTTCCTTTACACTGAATAATGTCACACTTCAATCAGATTATGAGTATTTCCAAAGTGATGTGAGGTCGGGACCAGCAGGAGACTGAGGATTAGGAATCCCCTCAGACGGATTACACCGCAGCAAAATACTACCTCCTAAAAGAGAATAGACAGAGAGGCCTGGACTCTGAACCCCACGGATCAACTGACTTCTTTATTATGTCATTAAGTGGCACAGAAACAACACCCGCCTCCTCCTCCTCTCCTCTTCTCCTCCTCTTCTTCTTCTCCTCTTCCTCTCCTTCTCCTCTTCCTCTCCTTCCCTTCTCCTCTTCCTCTCCTCTTCCTTTCCTTCTCCTCTCTTCTTCTCCTCTTCCTCTCCTCTCCCTCTCCTCCTCTTCCTCTCTAAAGCATCCTTTAGTGTCTTGCAAATCGCTGTATAATGCCTCACTCACTCGGCCTCATTACGTTCAGTCACAGTTCAATCTGTAAAAGGAGTTAGCCCCTCCCACCTGTTAATTCCAGACCTTAGTACCAATGAAATGAGTACCATGGTGTGGTAATTGTCTTTATTTTCTTTATTTTAAATCCTGACAAAGAGACAGACACACACACAGAGACACACACAGACACACACACACAGCTCTGTCTGCGCGTCACATTCCCAAAATACCAGAACACAGATAAGAGCTAAGAGACCAGGACTCGGGAACAAGTGCAGAGGGCCACACCAGAGACACACACACACACACATACACACAACAGAGACACACACACACCAGAGACACAGAGACAGAAACACCTGCACCGGCTTAACACACTCGGTGTGTGTGTGTGTTAAGCCAGTGCAGGTGTTTCTGTCTCTGTGTCTTAGGTGTGTTTGTGTGTTTGCGTGTGTGTGTCTCTGTGTGTGTATGTGTGTGTATGTGTATGTGTCTCTGTCTGTGTGTTTGTGTGTGTGTGTGTGTGACATTTATCAACATGTGTGACATTTATCAACATGTATGACATTTATCAACATCTATGACATTGATCAACATGTGTGACAGTTGTCAGCATGTACGACATTCATCACATGTATGACATTTATCAACATGTATGACATTTATAAAAACGTGTGACATGTATCAACATGTATGACATTTATCAACATGTGACATTTATCAAAACGTGACATTTATCAAAACGTGACATTTATCAAAACGTGTGACATGTATCAACATGTATGACATTTATCAACATGTGACATTTATCAACATGTATGACATTTATCAACATGTGTAACATTTATCATACATGTTGATAAATGTATCCACTCGGCACGGTGGCTGAGTGGATATCACTCTCGCCTCTCAGCAAGAAGGTCCTGGGTTCAAATCCTGGTCGGACCAGGGCCTTTCTGAGTGGAGTTTGCATGTTCTCCCCCTGTCTGCGTAGGTTTTTCCTCCGGGTACTCCGGTTTCCCCTACCACTAAAAATATGTACAATAGGTCTGGCATGCGCCTCCTGTTCGGCGACCCCGCTCCCATCTCTGTGTGGAGTGAGAGGATAAGTGCCCAAAAATAACAATAGTAAACTGCTTTGTGACTCTGGTCTGTGAAAGGCGGTATATAAATAAAAATTACTTACATGTATGACATTTATCAAAATGTGTGACATGTATCAACATGTGTTCTATATTCTTTATGTGTGTTAACTGTTGATTCTCTGATCTGTGTTGGTGATTTCAATGGTTTTGTTCAGTCTCTGAGATGATGCTGCTGTGATTTAGAGCTGTACAAGAATAAATTGTATTGTACTGTATTGTGTGTGTGTCTTTGTGTGCGTGCGTGTGTGTGTGTGTGCGTGTATGTATGTGTGTGTGCCTCTGAAATGCCAGGTCATCACATAGCGCTGTCTCTCTACATGTCACACAACAGTGCAATGCTGCAGAGGAGAGCATACACACACAGAGTTTTTAAGTTATCATTTGTAATCTCCAAAATGTGGACAATAAGGCAGTGTGTGAACTTTTAAGCACTACTTTGCGTTTATGTGTGTGCGTGTGTGTATTTCTGTCTCTGTGTGTGTGTATGTTAAGCCGGTGCAAGTGTTTCTGTCTCTGCGTGTGTGTGCGTCTCTGTGTGTGTATGTGTGTGTGTGTGTCTCTGTGTCGTTGTGTGTGTTAAGCCGGTGCAGGTGTGTGTCTGATGACCGTGCAGATTCTCTTTGCTCTCTCTGAGTCTGAAGCACACCGTTTCAAAAACTCTTTTCTTTCCTTCAATTTTCTATTATTTTCATGAAACTCAAAGCAACAAATTCTTATTGTTCTAATGGGGGTGAAGTGTCTTGCCTAAGGACACAACCACAGTTGGGCACTTTACAGCCGCAGCAGCCCCACTGTGGCACCTGCTGTTCCCCGAGGTCTCCCATCACAGCACTTACCAGGCCCTACCCTGCTTAGCTTCACAAGTCTGAAGGATCTGGCTCTCACCTGCAGGGGGTGCCACAGATGCGTGACAACACTGACAATCCCCCACTCATGTTACTCATTCACTGGTGACAGGACCATAGACCATAAAGACCATAGCAAAAGCAGCGAGTGAACGATGTTATTATATTTTAGGGTCAGAGGACAGAGGTTAGGGGTCAGAAGTCAGGGGTGAGAGGTTAGGTGTCAGAGGTCAGAAGTTAGGGGTCAGAGGTCAGAAGTTAGGGGTCAGAGGCTCTGATACACAGGTCATGATATGGTATAATCCAATACTAAACTATGATACTAAATACATACAGCCCCCAGACCCAGACCCAGACCCAGACAGTTTATGACAGAGTGATGTCACATGTCCTGTTTATGACAGAGTGATGTCACATGTCGTGTTTATGACAGAGTGATGTCACATGTCTTGTTTATGACAGAGTGATGTCACATGTCCTGAGCAGATGATACATGCATCAAGAGTTCCGAGCTTCCGGTTCGAACGCACGGCATTGTGGGTAGTTGGGTCAAAAAGATGGGGATCAAACCACGACCGCCGTCTTGGATTACTTGTCGCGAACGATGGACCTCTCAATGTTTTGCCTTCGAACCAGAAGCTCGGAACTCTTGATGCATGTATAGAGTGTATATGTGCCTTTATGCTCTTCTTTCAGTAGTTTTTTTTTTTGGAAATATCTTTTCATTTTGAAATGGAGCGAAGTAGAGTAACCATAGCAAGATACTGTTAACTTGCTACCAGTTAGAATCAATGTTAGCAGTTAGCATTAAGGTTAGCATTAGCATCAATGTTACCAGTTAGCATTAGCGTTACCAGTTAGCATTAGCGTTACCAGTTACCATTAGCGTTACCAGTTAGCATTAGCGTTACCAGTTAGCATTAGCGTTACCAGTTAGCATTAGCGTTACCAGTTAGCATTAGCGTTACCAGTTAGCATTCTCGTTACCAGTTAGCATTAGCGTTACCAGTTAGTATTACAATTCGGGCGTTCTGCTCTCCCAAAATTCCATCCGATGGGCGGGGGAGCGACTGAATTTTGCGTTGCATTATGGGTAACACTCGCCTTCGCAACTTCCGGTTCTCTCTGCCCGGCGCATTTTCTCTAAATGGTTGAGTGTTTTCGTCATTTTACATTATGCAAATACATTCCCGTCTCTAACTAGTGGCATATCGCGCAAATCATCCGTCCAATTCACATTCTTCCCTCTTAGCTGAACTTCATTCTCATTGTTACCATCTGTCACTCGCACACACAGCCGTTTTCGTTCACTCTGCTCGCTGTCATCTTCTTCTAAATCTTCATAAACACCATCCGCTCGTTGAACTAGCAACAACAATTCCTCCTTTCGTTTTCCCACACTGCAAATACCCTTTCGCTTCAACCTTTCACTCAATTCAGGCACTGTCAATCGTTTGTTGTTTTCGTGAGCCATATTCACCATTGTATAAAATCAACCGGAAGTGAACTGGGCAACAAACGGTGTCATTTTTTGATCACAGCGCCGCTCAGTGGATGAAATTTTGGGAGAGCAGAACGCCCAAATTAAACACACTATATTTCAGTTTTTTTTTTATCATTTTTCCCACTCATTAAAAGTGAGTAAAGGTAAATTTTAATCAAACTGAAGATAAACTCAGACTTTAAATAATTCGATTTATTTGAATAGACTCCTGTGGACTCACCACCTGCAGAGGGTCAGTGAGGGGCTGGTGCTATGAGACTTGGGTGGCATCTCTGACTGCCACCCCCCTGACCCAGAAATGGATTAAAGGGTAGAAAATGGATGGATGGATGAATAGAGCAGTCAGAATGACGGGTCCGGGAGTTCTGTAGTTTCAGGACTCCCATCTCCCAGAGCCGTCATTCTGACTGCTCTATTCAAACCAAGAGAATTCTGAGAAATTTCCCCAAAAGAATGATTCGTTCTTCACCAGATTTATGAAATGAGAATAATGTTTTTACATTTACTCACGTTTAGTAAGTGCTAAAACTGGTCATTATCACTTGATAACTGAGTCACAACAAAAACAAGGCTGATGCTAACTTCCGACAGTGTTGCTATGGTAACAAGCACTGCTCTCATTTAATGTAAAAGATAATTTAATGAAAGTAATGACATTGAAGTAAACTACAAACAGAAACAGCAAAAGTCTGGAGTAAAGTTACGGAAACCAAGAATAAACATGAGATGAGTAATTACACTTCCCAAACCCAAACCCGTCAAAGTGACTGCTCTGGGTTACCTGTCCGCGAGCGTGGCCTGTGAGCCGCTCATTGGCCCAGCGCCGTCTCTCTCCCGCAGATACAGAACTTTTACCGCATGATGGGCCCCTCTCTGCGGCTCCTCCTCTTATCCTCTTCGGCTCCAAACTTTCACCAATCAGGCCTGGGAGCGACGACCCGGACCGAGGACAAAACAACCCTGGAACTTTGCAAACGCGACGCAACACATCCTCCGCCCAGTCCTGGAACTGCGAGAGCGGGCTGGAAGCAAGACTCACGCCCGTGCAGAGAGCATCCCCAGCTGCTGCGAGTCTGCCTGGGTCTGCGTGGGTCCGCCTGGGTCTGCCTGGGTCCGCCTGGGTAAGCGTGTGTAAAAAGCTCTCCGCTCTGTGCCTGTGTGCAGAGGGGAGAACAGAAGGGGGAGGCAGGGAGGGGGGGAGAGGAAACGTCCCCACCCCAACAAAAGTGTGCGAACTGCAGAGGAAGCCCACCGAACTGCTGCGTTCAGGGGCCGTGCGGAAAGATAAAGGTTTTTCACTTTTCTGGGTTTTTAGAGATGGTCCGGGACACTCAACGACATTTTAGAACGTTTATTAACATCTGCCCTTTATGGACCCACGTGTTTGTTATCATTACATGTTCTGTGTGTGAACTGTTTGATTCTCTGATCTGTGTTGGTGAATTGACAGTTTTTAAAGTGAGAAAACTAGTGTTTGAAAACATTACCTGGTTCATTAAAAACAACTGAACATTTTTGGGTGAATTTCTCGGATTTCTATTGGTTTGAATGGAACGACTTTGGCAGTTCTAGTTATTATAGATTCATGGTTGGCGTGAGTCCTAGTGTTAAAAAGCCTGACAACAGCGCCCCCCTCAGGAAAGCGCAGTGCAGCACACCCTCCTCCTGCAAGTGCCCTCTCCGCCTCTAGATGGCAGCAGTGAGCAGGACGCACAGTTAGCCTCCTTTAGCATACGTTAGCATCTGTTAGCTTCAGTTAGCTCCTCATATAAACACAGTGAAGCCGACGTTTCTCTTTACTTTTTTGCTTCCACCGCTTACATCCAGGACAGACCATGAAGAGGCGCTGACAGCCCGGCATGTGGGCTCGGAACGCGGCTGTAGGAACCTGTCCAGGGCCCTGAAGTGTCGTGGTCCAAAAATAATAATCAGTTTTCTTCCTCCCAGGTTTGTAGCCAGTGCTAAGTGTGCTAGCTCCAGTGCAAAGGTGACAGCTTTCAGACATCAGCATGACTCTGTGTGTGTCTGTGTGTGTCCAGGTGTCATTGATCCTGTGGCTACAGCTGTGTACTTACACCTGTGTTTTTATTGGAGTTTGTGCATCAAGGTGACGTCATGTGTAACAATAACAGGCTAAAACCAGCGCTGATTCTCTGACAAAGCTGCTGCAGCATCCCTGACTTAGCTCCTACTCTGCTTTAACAGCACAATCCAGCTGTTACTATTTGCATGTTTGTGTTCACCTGGAGCATCAGTGTGCAGCGAGGAACAGTGATTTCAGACTTTAGGTTTTTATAAAATGGAATGATGTGGTGAGATATGAATGCTTGGTAAAAGGCCTGCAGCATTAGGACAACAGACAAATCAACAGGAGAGAATAAGAAAACCTGTAAAAAATAGAAAAAGATTCCCTTCAGTTACACCTGCTTTATTGTTATGTGTTTTGTTTTTAAATGGTTCTTGTCCCAAAGGTAAAATAATAATAATAATAATAAGACTCAAAGGCTTTTGTTTTCTAATTCCTGGGATCAAGATCTGACCGTTTGATGTTTAACAATCCATTTTCTGCACAAAACAATTATGTATTAAGTGAAAGTGTATTTACTGTCTAGAACTGTTCTACTCTACAATTCCTTTTTAGTCTATTTAAGTGTTTCCATGTTGCCTGTTTTGTACAGGTGGGAATTGGCAAATGTGAGGATTCCAATAGTATTACAATATTTGGGCAGTTCCTCATAATTATTGTGATTCTTAACATATTGTGATACAGTATGGTTTCTGGCTGGTGGCTCTATGAAGCACTTTATTCTACACCTTACTGTTCCGTAGTAAAGTCTGTGTCCTGCAGCTCATGATTCAGCTGGAGAAGCCCCTGGTGCCGGGGACCATGCCTGTGGTGTGGCCCACCCTCCTGGACCTGGGCCGAGACGAGTGCAAAAGGATCCTCCGCAAACTGGGTATGGCTTTGATATCCCTTTGACTCTTATGGTTGATCTATTTCACACTGACATTTGTATTCTGTACTTATGAATGTTCTGACACTGGAGACTCTTGCACATGTATTCCACTGTGGTTTTACTGCTTTTAACCTCGACCTGACTGTGTCCTCAGAGCTGGAGGCCTACGCTGGGGTCATCAGTGCCTTACGAGCCCAAGGAGATCTCACCAAGGACAAGAAGGATCTGCTGGCAGAGCTCACCAAGATCCTCGGGTAAAACATGGACCAGAGAGGGAGAGAGGATTCAGATGGTTCAGATGGTTCAGATGGTTCAGATGGAGATGGTCCTTACAGCTACATGTGCTTCTTGTTTCATTGTGGCCAAACTTGCAAAGCCAGATCCCTCAGACCTTTGATGCTAAGCAGGGCAGGGTCTGGTTAGTACTATGATAGGAGACCTCTGGGAACACCAGGTTCCACAGTGGGAACGCGTTAGGGTTAAACTGTGGTTGTGTCCTTAGGCAAGACACTTTCCAAACTGTGTTTTGGGTTTATTATGATTGAATGCACACGTATGCAGTGTTTTTATATTTCTGTTATTAAGAATTGTTACTAAGGTGTATTTATAAGGAAATATGCAACAGACTTTTGCAATGTCGAGATTTGCAATGAAAAAAACAAATGTGTCTAATGTGAACATGTCTCTTTCTTCAATGGCAGGATTTCAACAGAGCGTCATCGAGCAGAAGTGCGGAGAGCTGTGAACGATGAGCGCCTCACTACCATCGCTCATCAGTGAGTGTGTGTGTGTGTCTCTGTCTGTGTGTGTGTGTGTCTGTCTTTTCTCCATAGAACCACACAGCCCTTGTATCTCAGGCAGCCTGCTCTGTCTGACCCGGCCCATGTGTCTGCAGCATGTCCGGCCTCAGCAGCTCCTCTGAGTGGTCCATCGAGGGGCGGCGCCTGGTCCCACTCATGCCCAGACTGGTCCCTCAGACGGCCTTCACGGTCTCTGCCAACACCGTGGCCAGTGCCACAGCCAATCAGAACGCCACACTCCTGCTGCCTGCTCAGACCGGGAACAAAGAAGGTGAGGCGCACAACACACACTCAGTTTCAGGACAACATTGTGTGCAATGCCAAAACACACTCAGCTTCAGGACAATGGTGTGTGCAATACCAACACACACTCAGCTTCAGGACAATGGTGTGTGCAATACCAACACACACTCAGCTTCAGGACAATGGTGTGTGCAATACCAACACACACTCAGCTTCAGGACAATAGTGTGTGTAATACCAACACACACTCAGCTTCAGGACAATAGTTTGTGCAATACCAACACACACTCAGCTTCAGGACAATGGTGTGTGCAATACCAACACACACTCAGCTTCAGGACAATGGTGTGTGCAATACCAACACACACTCAGCTTCAGGACAATGGTGTGTGCAATACCAACACACACTCAGCTTCAGGACAATGGTGTGTGCAATACCAACACACACTCAGCTTCAAGACAATAGTGTGTGTAATACCAACACACACTCAGCTTCAGGACAATGGTGTGTGCAATACCAACACACACTCAGCTTCAGGACAATGGTGTGTGCAATACCAACACACACTCAGCTTCAGGACAATAGTGTGTGTAATACCAACACACACTCAGCTTGAGGACAATGGTGTGTGCATTACCAACACACACTCAGCTTCAGGACAATGGTGTGTGCAATACCAACACACACTCGGCTTCAGGACAATAGTGTGTGCAATACCAACACCAGGATATGCCACAACATTGCACAGTCCATCAGTGCAAGGAAACACTTGAAAAGGCCGGAAAAGACCACAATCAAAAACAGTATTTACACAAAAAGCAAGTACATGTACGTGACTAAAGTACTAGTGCAGATTAAGAAGGATATTGCACATGGCTAGTGCTTGAGACTGGATTATAAACAGGGGTGCACATAAGTGGTACGCAGGTACGCATGCGCGACAAATATCAGAAATGCGTATCACTTGAGTTAGGAAACGCTTTTGCGTATTTCACATGGACCAGTCCTTCTCAAATAGTGGGGCGCGGTGCAATAACATCCTCCGTTCTGACCCCGGGAGAAACTTTGGCCGCTTTGACAGCTCAGCAAACGCGTGTGGTCATGTACCGAGCGCGGACCATAGACGCGCGCACAGAACCATTGACGCGCTACAGGACCATCTGCAGGTTGTTGCACGTGCGGGTCTTGCCTGTCTCCCTTGTCTCTTCCCTGTCTCTCCCCCATGCCTCGCCCACGTCTCCCCCAAGTCTCCACACTAAGCGCAGCCAAAACTCACTGACTTAAAGCTCAGGTACCTAAATTTTCGCCTGCATTGACAATGCATGTTATTTGAGCACAAAAGTAAAATGTTGTGACCAAATCAAACAGAACAAATCAAAACAGTCCTGTTATTTATTTATTTTTGCTTACTTAAGAAAGAGCCCTGTGAATCATTATTTGACTTTTTGGGCCAAGAGTGGATTTTTTAAATAATTATTTTCCACATAGTTAGTGCCAATTTATTGCCAAACTCTTTTTGACTTATTGTTTTGAGAAACATGTGTTAGTCTAGTATATTTTTTTTATTATTCTATTTAAGGTTTATAATAATACACTGATTTTGTATTGACAAGTGTCAGCTCTCAAATTCTTGCTAATCTGCTCCAGAGGCCGAGATATCAGTCATTCTGTAGACGTTGAATTTCAGGAAAACCTCAAGTTTTGGAGGGTGGCTCTAAAGTCAGCCATCGGTTTTAAAGGTCTGTTTTATCAGGTTTGTCAGGCCTTAATGGGTTAATTGACTTGGATTGAGTGGATTATCTGAGTATAAAATCTCTTTTAAGAACCGCGCGACAAATGTGTACCAAACACCATGTCCTGGTACTCATCTGAGTACCTCACTGAAAAAGTTATGTGCACCCCTGATTATAAAGAAGAGACCTTGTGGTTATATTGTTATTGGTCAAATGTCTTTAGTGGACCCTCTGTTTCCTCGTCTGTTTCTGCCTTTTTATCTTTCCATAATGTCACAGGAAGGACCAACATTAGTCACAGTTTGGAATGATATCCCTGTTCACTGTAGTGTGTCTCTGTCTCTCTTTCTGTCTCTGTCACTCTCACTCTCTATCACTCTCACTCTCTCTGGCTCTCTGGCTCTCTCTCTCTGTGTCTCTCTCTGTCTCTCTCTCTCACTCTCTCTCTGTCTCTCACTCTTTCTGTCTCTCTCTTTCTGTCTCTCTCTCTGTCTCTGTCACTCTCACTCTCTCTCTGGCTCTCTCTCTGTGTCTCTCTCTTTGTGTCTTTCTCTCTCTGTCTCTCTCTGTCTCTCACTCTCTCTGTCTCTCACTCTCTCTGTCTCTCTCTCTCTCTGTCACTCACTCTCTCACTCTCTCACTCTCTCTCTTCCTCTCTGTCTCTGACTCACTCTCTCTCTCTCTCTCTCTCTCTGTGTGCGTCTGTCATTCACTCTCTCACTCACTCACTCACTCTCTCTCTACCTCTGTCTCTCTCTCTCTCTGTCTCTCACTCACTCTCTCTTCGTCTCTGACTCTCTCTCTCTCTCTCTCTGTCTCTGTCTCTCTCGCTCTCTCTCTCTCTCTCTCTCTCAGTGGTGGTGTGTTACTCGTACACCAGCACCACAGGGACCC
The DNA here is from genome assembly GCA_964034765.1 of Knipowitschia caucasica. Lineage (NCBI taxonomy): Eukaryota > Metazoa > Chordata > Actinopteri > Gobiiformes > Gobiidae > Knipowitschia > Knipowitschia caucasica. Next base: position 9,392,551 of record OZ035833.1, on the reverse strand, counting down.
CTAGCTGTGCCACGGCCCCTGGAGCAGTGATGGGGACCGCAGTGAAGCCCCCCCGGCCTGCCAGCCCCTCCTCTAACGTGGTGGTTCTGCCCAGCGGGAGCACGGTCTACGTCAAGAGTGAGTCCAGCACCTTCCAGCCGCAGAGAAGGTTCTGTTAATGCCACCAAAGTGTGAATAATGTTGATCTAATGGTGCTGCCTCTCTCCTCAATCCTCCTCTCGCCTCCTCTTTCCTCTCCCTTCTCCTCTCCCTTCTCCTCTCTCCTCTCCCCTGCACTCCCCCCCCCTCCCCTGCTGTAGGTGTGAGTTGCTCGGACGAGGATGAGAAGCCCCGTAAGCGCAGGAGGACAAACTCGTCTAGCTCTCCTCCTGTGGTGCTGAAGGAGGTGTGCAAGAGCTCTCCTCCCCTCTGCTCCTCCTCCTCCTCCAAGAGCATCAGTGTCCCTGTGAGCGGCAGCCCCAAGATGAGCAACATCATGCAGAGTATCGCCAACTCCCTCCCCCCACACCTCTCCCCCGTCAAGATCACCTTCACCAAACCCGCCCTCCAGACCAGCAACTCCACCACGCAGAAGGTGATGTCACACATTCAGGCCTTCACCCTCATGCTACAGAGGGGCCCAGAGACCTTGGATTAACCTTTGCCATTTCACAGTCATTAAAGACCTTATGACGGGTTTTAAAAAAAAAATTGCATGACAATGTCAATTTGAAATAGATTCCGGCAAAAAAAATCCTATATTTTATAAAAAGAACGTGGGTTTCATGAATTCAAGTTGTCTATGCTCTAACCTGTGTGTGACGTCATAGCGGGTTACGCCCATGCATTGAAAACCATGGATCTATGCCTTTTCTCTCTTCTCTCCACTGATGCCCAACACAATACTGCACTCTACAGGTGACAATTGCTCACTACACATAAATTGCCGTTTTGAGTGTGAAAAAGTGTCCGGTGCGGGATTTGAACCCAAGTATCTGGATTGGCAGTCCATCGACACAACCACTGGACTATCTCAGTTACAACGAGATGATATATTCTAGTAGTTATCTTAGACTCGCTGTACACGGCCTTGTCATCTTGAATATCCACGAAAAAAGAACGAATACCAAATTGTAAACAACTTACAGCATTAAACGTACCCGTTCTGACGTCACCAAGGGCTGTGAAGTTTTTTCGTTTCTAAGGGCGTTGCTATGGGGTTATTTTGATTTGGGGGGATCAGACAAAAAAAACAACAACTGATTTTGAAACCTTTAGTAGTTCTCTTCTAATATAAAATGGTATTAAAACTGTATTTCTAAATAAATCAAACCCGTCATAAGGTCTTTAAGATGAGAACCCTACCAGCAGTATGAAAGGACAAGAGCAGTCATTTTGACTGTTCGTATTCGAATGAACTGAATTCTGAAAAAACTTGATGCCAAAATAGTCTCACTCCACATTTTAGCCGCATCAGTATTTAAGTTGTTGTGGTTAGTGCTTGTGTCTAACAGCAAGAAGGTCCTGGGTTCGATTCCACCTCCAGGCATGGTGTATGTTCTCCCTGTGTTCTGTAGGTTTCCTCCGGGTGCTCCGGTTTCCCTACCACTAAAAACAATCCTGTAGGAGACCTGCTCCAGCTCTTTGTGGAGTCCGAGACGAATGTAACAACTATTGTAAAGTGCTTTGTGAGGTGCTATAACATCAGGGTTTAAATAACTAGTAAAAAGGGGATTATCGTCCAGAATAAATGGGACATGGTTGAAACAATATTGTGACAAAATGCATGTGTGTCGTGTGTGCGTCATGTGTGCGTCTTGTGGGCGTCATGTGTGCGTCCCCTCAGGTGATCATTGTGACCACGTCTCCGAGCTCCGGCTTCGTCCCAAACATCTTGTCCAAGTCTCACGGCGGCGCCACCATGTCCAAGCTGGGCGCCACGTCCATCCTGACCCCTCCCACTCACAAGCAGACGGTGGTCTTCCCCTCCAGCCCCGCCCACACCGTCGCCGTGACGACAGTAGTGTCCTCTGCCCCCCCTGTGCTCATGTCCACCATGGCCCCATGTGAGTAATGCTGTAACTGAACACATGTTCACGTGCCTCCTCTCTCGGCTGTAGGCTCAGAGTTAGCCGTTAGCTGCTAACCTCTAAACTAAGACATAACATGCCCCATGGTGCTGATGGGTTTCTAAATGACTACAAAATCTGTCTCCTGTAAAAGCTGTAGGTGTCTGTGATCTGACCACAAACACACAGAAGCATTTTTTTCATTTTTATCTGGGAATATAAATAAATGTGCACTTTATTTTGGTTCAGCTCAAAATCACAACAACAGATTCTCAGTGGACGTCATCAGGGGATTATTGGTCTGTTTTAGGGATGTAAATCGACGACCGTTTAACCGGTGGTTGACCTTCACAGCGTTAACCGGTCAAAGCTGTCGGTTAAAAAAGAGAAAACGGGGAGAGGGGAGGTCTCTTAACAACGCTATTTTAAGCCCTATTTGCACGGTGTGACGAGCGGGTCTGTATCTAGCTGTGTGTGCCCATGTATTATAAACTCCGGGACGACTCTCACGAGACACACACACACACACTCACACACACACACTTTCCCCCTCTCCATACGTAACACACACACACACTTTCCCCCTCTCCATACGTAACATCCACACACACTTTCCCCCTCTCCATACGTAACATCCACACACACTTTCCCCCTCTCCATACGTAACATCCACACACACTTTCCCCCTCTCCATACGTAACATCCACACACACTTTCCCCCTCTCCATACGTAACATCCACACACACTTTCCCCCTCTCCATACGTAACACCCACACACACTTTCCCCCTCTCCATACGTAACACACACACACACTTTCCCCCTCTCCATACGTAACATCCACACACACTTTCCCCCTCTCCATACGTAACATCCACACACACTTTCCCCCTCTCCATACGTAACATCCACACACACACACACTCTTTCCCCCTCTCCATACGTAACATCCACACGCATCATCTCTCCCCTCTGTTACCGTCAAAGTTGCACACTGGCGCGGGTCAGAACTACATTGGAGCTTACATTTACGCACACACACATATACATACACACATACATACACACACACATACCGGTCTGTCGCGCTCCTCTGTCTCACGGAGCCCAAAGGATTCGCGCAAATACACGGCTCCAGTCAAACCACATGGAACATGTTTGTGTTTATGGTCCTCGGGATCAGCTCCACACACATCACTTGTATTTAAACTTTTGTGAAGACCTGTGAGACGCGGCTCGTCACTCGCTGCTCTGACCATGTGAACGAGCCGTCGTTTGCTGCTAGAAAGTTTTGGTATTAACCCGCAGCACAGCAGAATGGGAAGATTAAAAAAGCAAAGGTGCCGGAGCTGTTGCGGGTTTGGGCGCCGCTGTCTCAGCTCTGATCCAGTAGAACGCAGAGCTGCACTTATGAAAAGTACGTGGCTCGAAATGGCTGTTATTTCAAAGAACGTGGACTATTTTAAACTACGCGGTTAACCGGTTTCAACCGGTTAATGAGGCTCGGTGGTCGGTCATGAAAATTCATAGTTTTTTACATCCCTAGTCTGTTTAGAAAATCATACAATGTTTCTTTATAAACACACAGACCACACACATCCAGTGACTCTGACAAAACCATTTTACCAAACTACAGAGCAGCGAGATGAAAACTGTAAAATAGAACCATTATGAAAGTTTTCTGCAGGTTTTCATCATGTGTTAAACCTAATCGTTAGTTTTCTGGATGGTAAATTCTAACTGAAACAATATATTCTTCACATGTTGTAATGGTTACAATGGTCATATCAAAGGCTCTGCAGGCTCTGCTCAGACCACAGATCCATCAGGGGACTTGAACATTGCTAACGCGTGTGTGTGTGTGTGTGTGTAGCGGGCTCGTCTGCCGGGGTGAAGGTGGCCACAGCTCGCCTGCCTTCTCCAAAGACCTCCCACATCCTGGCCCATCTCCCCAAACAGCAGTCCCCAAAGCAGCTGCAGCAGACCTCTGTGGGGGCCACTGCTGTGAGCCAGAGCCCAGGGGCCACCTCCTCCCCAGGAGCCAAACCCACCATCCAGATCAAGCAGGAGTCAGGTACGGTCTCACTCTCTCTGTCTCTGTCTCACTCTCTCTGTCTCTGTCTCACGCTCTCTGTCTCTGTCTCTGTCTCACACTCTCTGCCTCTGTCTTTGTCTCACACTCTCTGCATCTGTCTCTGTCTCACACTCACTGTCTGTTTCTGTCTTACACTCACTGTTTCTGTCTCACACTCTCTGTCTCACACTCTCAGGGGTAAAGATCATCACGCAGCAGATGCAGCCGTCTAAGATTCTGCCCAAACCCTCGTCTGTGGGCCTGTCTGGCAGCAGCTCCGCCCCCATCATGGTTGTTAGCAGCAACGGCGCCATCATGACCACCAAGCTGGTCACGCAGCCCACCGGTGAGACACACCTGTGAGACACACCTGTGAGACACACCTGTGAGACACACCTGTGCGCCACACCTGTGCACCACACCTGTGTACTACACCACAAATACAATCGTGAATGAAAACCCTTACATGGGTTAGAATCATAAATGGCCACAGTTAAAGAGGATAAAGATATATAGGCGGCTGCATATATAAAAAAAAACCACCTAACCCCAAAAAAATTCTAACAAAAGGTTTCTCAGAAGTTTTTTGTAGTATTAGGTGCCCTTAATAACATACTAACAGTTTACCAAAGTTTGACCACTAGAAAAGCGTAATTTTCAAGATGGCGTCCAAGATGGGCAGGAACCCCTTAACATATCCTAACTCGTTCAATATTTGACCTAGCCAAGTAATCTTGGTGTCTAACCCCATGTTTTCTGGGTCTATGAATCCATTGGACTTGTCTAAATTTCACTGAGATTATTACATACTTTTGGAATACTTGATTTTGTGATATTACTGTAAGGTTTTATCTTTGGGGTGAACCATTCTGAAGTCCTTAATTGATAAACATGCCCCATTTAAAACTATTTGCGTAAAAGGACGGCATCTTCCATGGATTAGCTCTGATTTCATTAATCTTTTTAAACATCGAGACCAAGCTTGAACTAAGTACAGAGAGTCTAAGGACCCTAACGACTGGGAGATCTATAGACAACTCAGGAATCCATCCAAAACCCAAACTAGGAAGACCAAGCCCTATTACTATAAGGAAGCCCTCGGTCTGAACTACAATAATCCTAAACAATTTTGGAAACACCTGGACCAGCTTCTGGGTCGGTCCAAAAGAAACTCAACCAATCATGTTTCTGTTAATAATACTACCATTACTGATCTTAACTTAATCTCTGAATGCTTTAATGAATATTTCTCCTCCATAAGTAGTAAGTAAGTAAGTACTTACTTACTTACATAAGTAGTACACAGCACTCTGGTCATCCATACTTACCTACTCCACTAATTGACGTTGTTCCTGAGACATCATTTTCTTTTAATCAGATTTCACAATTGGATGCAATACAAGCTATAAACTAGCTTAAAACTAACAGTGCGGCTGGTCCAGACGCCTAACAAGTAAAATACCTTTTATTGGGATCCAGTGTGCTTATCTATCCGCTAACCGACCTGTTTAACCTATCACGAAGTACGTGCTCTGTCCCTCTCATCTGGAAAACTGCAGCTCCCATCTTTAAAGGTGAAGACCACTCCGATGTAAGTTACTATCGGCCCATCTCTATTATATGCACTATCACTAAAATAATGTAAAAGATCATTTTTCCGCCAACTGTAACTTTAACATCTCATCTCCCCATCAGTCAGGCTTCCAGTCTGGCTACTCAACTACCAAGGCACTTGATAATGCTGTTTCAACTACAGTTGAACCTGATGAAATCTCACACAACAAAGAGACAAAGTTAATCTTTTACTTGTTACATTATACAAGGAGAATGTCTTGACAGAGGCAAGGCACAGATCCTAGCCTCTCTCAGGACAAGTCTGAAGATTCACAGATGGCAAGCCCCTTTTTTTTTGAACAAGACACACCTTCGTATGCAGAATAGGAAAGGAAGAAACCAACACAACAAAAGACACTCCAAATTAGCGTAAACAAAGACTGCTTCCTCTGGTGTTTAACATATGAGCTCCCCAGACCTCCCGGAGTTTTGCTGGAGCTAAAGTGGATTACAATACAGAGCATTCAGCATATAGCCACATATGATTTACCAAAATGATAACTTAAGTTACATTTCATTATCAGCACTACTTAAATTTACAAATGATGTTTCCCCATCCATCCATTTTTGTCCGCTTCATCCATTGCCGGGTCGCAGGGGCAGCAGTCTAAGCAGAGATGCCCAGACTTCCCTATCTACACACACTTCCTCTAGCTCGTCCGGGGGGACCCCAAGGTGTTTCCAGGCTAGCTGAGAGACATAGTCCCTCCAGCATGTCCTGGGTCTTCCCAGGGGCCTCCTCGGGGTGGGACCCGCCCAGAACACCTCCCTAGGGAGGCGTCCAGGAGGCATCCGGAACAGATGCCCGAGCCACCTTAACTGGTTCCTCTTGATGTGGAGAAGCAGCGGCTCTACTCCGAGCTCCTCCCGTGTGACTGAGCTCCTCACCCTATCTCTAAGGGAGCAGCCACTCTGCGTAGGAAGCTCATTTCGACCGCTTGTATCTGCAACCTCATTCTTTCGGTCATTACCCAAAGCTCATGACCATAGGTGAGGGAGGGAACGAAGATTGACCGGCAAATGGTGAGCTTTGCCTTTCGGCTCAGCTCCCTCTTTACCGCAACGGTCCGATACAGCGACCGCATCACTGCGCATGCTGCACTAATTCGCCTGTCAATCTCACGCTCCATCCTTCCCTCACTCGTGAACAAGACCCCGAGATACTTGAACTCCTCCACTTGAGGAAGGACTGCTCCACCCACCTGTAGAGGGCAAGGCACCTTTTTCCGGTCGAGCACCATGGCCTCAGATTTGGAAGTGCTGATTCTTATCCCAGCCGCTTCACACTCGGCTGCAAACCGTCCCAGTGCATGTTGCAGGTCCTGGTTCGTTGGAGCCAACAGGACAACATCGTCCGCAAACAGCAGAGATGAAATCCTGTGGTATCCGAACCGGACCCCCTCCAACCCCTGGCTGCAGCTAGAAATTCTGTCCATAAAGACAGTGAACAGAACTGGTGACAAAGGGCAGCCTTGGCGGAGGCCAACATGCACCGGGAACAGGTCTGACTTACTGCTGATGCAAACACAGCTCTGGCTCCGGTCATACAGGGACCGGATGGCCCTCAGCAGAGGACCCCGGAGTATTCCCGGAGAACCCCCCCCAAAGGACACCCTGGGGAACACGGCCAAATGCCTTCTCCAAATCCACAAAGCACATGTTGACTGGTTGGGCGAACTCCCATGAACCCTCGAGTATCCGATGGAGAGTATAGAGCTGATCCAGTGTTCTGCAGCCGGGAACAAAACCACACTGCTCCTCCTCAATCCGAGATTCAACCATCGGTCGAAGTCTCCTCTTCAGTACCTTGGAGTAGACCTTACCAGGGAGGCTGAGGAATGTGATCCCACAATAACTGGAAAACCCCCCCATGGTCCAGTCCCCCTTTTTGTAGAGAGCAGGGATTAAAGAGTTCCGTCTAGGTGACGGATTTCCGTCAAATGAAATTGGTCTGGAAAAAAATAAAAAATAATATATATATATATAATGATAATAATACACACAATGAAATGATTGATTATAAAAATAATATATAGTAATACATATACGTGTGAATCTGTTATATATATATCGATGTATAATAATAATTTGAATATAATTGTATTTATATGTATATAGAAATAATAAGTAATATAATGACGAGTGGGCCTTGAACGTGCCGTGGCCACATGAGCGCTCCGCAAATGAATCAAGGCAATGGGACGTAGCTGAGCTCACGCGCAAATGAAGACGCGATGAAGTTAGCATTGGTAACACGGAGGTGAAAGTTTCTGGAAACTGCACCGAGCTTTTGAAAAGGAGAAGAGGAGGAAAATTGAATCTCGAACGGAGCAATAACAGCAGCAGATCCGCGGACTGGTAAGCTGGGCGCGTAATAGAGGAAAGGTAATTAACGTTTACCAAACGCAATGCTATTTTACTTAACGGAATGTACAAAACGGACTTTGCTGCAACTGGGAATGGGGACAAACATGTCTTGGTGAGCTTTTGATATTGTCATGTTTGCGACCTTCTTGCAAAACTCAGCGTGATTTAAAAGAGCCAATCAACGAGTCATGGTGCAAAAAGATGAGAGTGGCCGGTGCTTGTGCGTACTTTGCCATAAAAAATTGCATATATGGGAGTAATGAGAAAAAGGTTTTGATTCGCCACCAGCTCAAAACTGCGCACAAGGCAGCTGTTTGTGCACTTTCCCACACTTCATCTTTACCTGGTGCATCAGCAACACAACTGACACTAGGCTTGCTCTGGCGGACCGTGTCTGTGGCTTTATCGCAGAAAATAACGTTCAGAATATCACTACCGTTGGTAGATTTATTTAAATCATTTGCAGTTGATCGAAGTGCACTGTGCACTCAAACTTGATAGGGAAACCTTTTTCTTAAATATTGACGTGTCCACAAACAAATGTGGACAGAATTTTATCGTCCTTTTGCGATATTTTGACGAGGACAGAGCCAAAGTGTTGACGCTCCATATCGCCTTAAGTAAAGCTACTCTCACTAATATTCTGTCAAAAAGTTTACTCGTTGCTTGATCCACTTATATTTCATATCAAAATACACTGTATATCTTTGAAGAATTCATTTGAGCTGTATTCAATATACAATCTATTATACAATAATATATTGTAATTAAAAATATAACTTGGTCCTGCATATTACTGTGATTTACATGTGATAAATTTCCATGCAAAAATTTTCAGTCAAATCTTTTTTTTTTGCTTTAACCCCTGGTAGAGAGGGACCACCAACCCGGTCTGCCACTCTATTGGTTCCGCCCCCGAGCGCCACTCGATGTTGCAGAGACATGTCATCCAAGACAGTCCTACAACATCCAGAGACTTTAGAGTCAGGACGGATCTCATCCACTCCCGGAGCCTTGTCACCAAGGAGGCTGCCAACCACCTTGGTGACTTCAGCCAGGGAATGGAAGTATCCGCCCCAACATCCTCAGGGACAACAAGCTGAGGATGTTGTCCCTTCCTTTTCCCTTCTTTTGATAATAACCAGTACACAGGTGGCATTTTTCTTGATCTCTCCAATGCTTTTGATCTAGTAGACCACTATTTACTTTTGGACAAACTTTACTCAATAGGTCACAGTAGAAATGCTCTCGGTTCAATGCTTATCTTCACAATAGACGACAGTTTGTAGTTTTTAATAGTTCAAACTGGTCTCTCTAGCATGGAAAAAGGAGTACCACAGGGCTCAACCCTTGGACCTCTTTTATTTTCTGTCTTCACCAATGACCTACCCAGTGATGGGAATAACGGCGTTACTTTTTTCAGTAACGAGTAATCTAACTTATTACTTTGACAGTAACTATAACGCCGTTATCATTTCCGACATCCCGTTACTGCGCGTTACTCAAGACGCACAATGAACGTGTTGTCATGAGAGAAGGGAGGATGAGAAAACCTCTCAGCAATTATTGGCTGATGTAAAATATATTTCCTTTACAATCCACATGTCTACAGTTGAGAGGATGGCTCATAAATTGTGTTTTTGAAACAAATATGGGTCTTAATCGTGCTCAACCACGGCTTGTATCACCGTGAGGTCAGCCACAGAGTAGCGCATGTGAGCGCAGAAGTCGGCTACATACAATTCCATCGATAAGCTCCTTGCTCTTCCTGGTTTATCTTCTAAGGACAGCAACAGGTTTGGCTAACATACATATAACAAATTTTTACATAATCTAAAATGCACATAGGGTAATTTTTCAATGACTATAGGAATGATAAGAAAGAGAGGTGAAGTGTTAGACGGTTGATTTTAGAAATTGGATGCACTCGGCTGCCGCTAGCAAAACACAGGAGTTTATGGAGGACACACGCATTTTGTTTTACTTTTTAAAACTCATTGGACTCATTTCCAAATGGAGGATTACATATCTACGCTCAAACCATTAACTGGATTTAAACAAGGAACTGGTCTGAACCGAAGTGGTCTGTGCAGGTCATTTATAAGGTAAGACCCATAACTCATAGTTTTGCGTTTTTTATGAACAAACAATGCGGGCATAAAACATATTTTGCTGTAGCCAAACAAATTTTCCACTTGATTTATATGATGTATATGTTCATCTGATTGGGCTGAAGTCAGTGCTTCACCGGTGTTTCTAGATGGAAATATTGGCACTGTTAAAGGTAAAAATGCGCACGTCGAGTGCACATTATGTTCCAGAACAAAACGAAAAAGTAACGCAATAGTTACTTTTACTGGTAACTAGTTACTTTTACAGTGGAGTAACTCCGTTAGTAACTCAGTTACTTTTTAGGAGAAGTAACTAGTAACTATAACTAATTACTTTTTCAAAGTAACGTGCCCAACACTGGACCTACCCCAAGTGTGTAGTCATTGCCAGACTCATCTATATGCTGATGTCGTCTGTCAGATGCAAACCTACCACAACTGCAAATAGAAATATGGGATTTCTTAAGGGAAATTTGACTTCTTTTTTGCATACATATGCTTATAACCAATTGCTTTCATATTTAATTGTACTTGTAATCACTGATTTTTCATGAAAATATACTAACTAGAATATGATATGACTAAAACACATATCAGCCACCAGTATTCCTGGTCTAGGAGAAATACAAAGAAATAATTGTCAATATAAGAACCTGATGGCCGCCATTTTGAAAATGGGGCCTTTATTTGAGTCAAACTTTGGTAAACTTTTAATGTTTTTAAGTACATCTGATACTACTGTAAACCACTGAAAAACCTTTTGTTAGAATTTTTTGGGGTCAAGTCATATTTGCAGCTGACTAATAGAGATAAAGTGGTGTATGGAGTGTAAGACCCTGTGTCCCTGTCCCAGCCTCACAGGCCACATACACCCGTCCCACTGTGAGCCAGAGCCTGGGGGCCCGGCTCTCTGCCTCTGGGGGAGGGGCCACTTACGTTAAGACCACCAGCGGCAGCATCATCACCGTGGTGCCCAAGTCTCTGGCCACGTTCGGAGGAAAGATCATCAGCAGCAACATCGTCTCAGGTGAGGGGAGATACACACACACTACACAACTACACACCCACACATACTCACTACACAACCACACATACTCACTACACTACCACACACACTCACTACACTACCACACACACTCACTACACAACCACACATACTCACTAGACAACCACACACTACCACACACACACTCACTACACAACCACACACTACCACACACACTCACTACACAACCTCTCACTACACAACCACACACACTCACTACACAACCACACACACTCTACACTACCACACACTCTCTACACCACGACACACACTCACTCCTAGGGATGTAAAAAACTATGAATTTTCATGACCGACCACCGAGCCTCATTAACCGGTTGAAACCGGTTAACCTCATAGTTTAAAATAGACCCTGTTCTTTCCATAAGTGCAGCTCTGCGTTCTACTGGATCAGAGCCGAGACAGCGGCGCCAAAACCCACAACAGCTTCGGCACCTTTGTGCACAGAGAACTGCTGTTGTAATCTTCCCATTCTGCTGTGCTGCGGGTTAAAGCATTTTTAAGCAAACGACGCGTCTCGCAGGTCTCCGCTAAAGTTTAAAAGTGATGTGTGTGGAGCTGATCTAATGACAAGGACCATAAACACAAACATGGTCCATATGGTTTGACTGGAGCCGCGTATTTGCAAGGATTCTTTGGGCTGCCTGACACAGAGGAGCGTGACAGACAGATGTGTGTGTGTGTGTGTGTGTGTGTAAATATAAGCTCCAATGTAGTTCTGCCAGTGTGCAACTAGCAGGCGGTAACAGAGGGGAGAGATGATACGTGTGGATGTTACGTATCAAAAGTGTGTGTGTGTGTGTCTATGCGCGCGTGTGTGCATGTGTGCGTGCATATGTGGCGCGTGCGGTGTTAGAGTAGGCCCGGAGTTTACTGATACATTGGCGCACACAGCTAGAGACAGACCCGCTCGTCACACCGTGCAAAGAAGGCTTAAAATAGGATTGTTAAGAGACCTGACCCTCTCCCCTTTTCTTTTTTTTAACCGACAGCTTTGACCGGTTAACGCTGTGACGGTCAACCACCGGTTAAACGGTCACCGATTTACAACCACTCACTACACAACCATAAACACTCACTACACAAACACTCACTACACACACTCGCTACACAACCACAAACACTCGCTACACAACCACACACACTCACTACACAACCACACACACTCACTACACAACCACACACACTCACTACACAACCACAACCACTCACTACACAACCACAACCACTCGCTACACAACCACACACGCTATACCACCACACACACTCATTACACAACCACGCAACCACACACACTCACTAAACAACCACACACCACACTCTACACAACCACACATACTCGCTACACTACACAACCACACACTACACAGATACTTAAAAACAATTCTAGTGACTAACAATAGTAATAAAGTTCAGCAGCAGCAGGTGATGGTCTCTCTCTCGGTCTCTCTGTGGTCTCTCTGTGGTCTCTCTCTGGTCTCTCTCTCTAGTCTCTCTCTCTAGTCTCTCTCTTTCTGGTCTCTCTCTCTCTCTGGTCTTTTTCTGGTCGCTCTCTGGTATCTCTGGTATCTCTCGCTGCTTCCTCTGATGTCTGCAGAGTCTGTTTGAACCAGAGCAGAGAACATGGTCAGAACCAGAGTGAAATTCTGAATGCTTCATTAGTATATTTCTAAAACATGATCCTTTCCTTTTTACTTGTGCGTGTTGGGACCATGGTCTGGTCTGGTCTGGATCAGTGTAAACCAGGACCACATCTGTATCACCTGTGTGTGTTGGGACTCTGGTCTGGTCTGGTCTGGATCAGTGTAAACCAGGACAACATCTGTATCACCGGTGTGTGTTGGGACTCTCTGGTGTGTTCTGATCTGGTCTGGATCACTGTAAACCCGGACCACATCTGTATAATGGGCAGTGATGTGCCAGTTCACAGCTTTTCTGAACTAGTTCAAGTTCAGTTCATACATGCTCAAAGTGAACAGTTCACGTTCAAAGTTAACATTTTTAATTCTGAACTAGTTCAAAGTTCAGTTCATTTAACTTTTTTTGTGAGATATTTAAATAAATATTTTTTTTCACACTACGAGCTAGAAATCACATTTTATATATATATATATATATATATATATATATAATCTTATATAATTACACCGCACAGGATGAGAACCTTTTGACTCTAAAACAGACAAGATTTACATTGGGAGGAAAAAACTGAGTTGCCACTGCTCATAAGTACTACAAACAGTAATGCGCTGCAGTGCGTGTGTCTATACTTTATGTCAAATGTAAACGGGTGGTCCTGTGTCGCTGAATCACCCTGTGTTATCACGACTCGGGCACATGCCAGTCCAACAACCATGCATTAGCATACAGCGCCGCACCGGCTGGCTCACATGGATGTGGGGGCTCAACACGGAGTCGGGGTGCGTTCACAGACGGTGAACACCGTAGGAATTTTTAGTTTTCGCCGGAATAAGTGCGGAGAATACAGGAGGGAGGAACTTTCTCTCGTTGTGTTTCAAAAGAGAAAACAAATTCCAATGTTTATAGAAATGTCTGCCGTTCATGACACATAATATCAACTAATTCACGTTCAAGTTCTTTATTAAAAAATGTGTTGTGTTCAGTTCAACGTTCACAAAAAAATGAGCGTGTTCTGATAATGTGTGTGTGTTGCAGGGACCACCACAAAGATCACCACCATCCCCATGACCTCCAAGCCTAATGTGATCGTGGTGCAGAAGACCACCGGGAAAGGAACCACCATCCAGGGCCTGCCCGGGAAGAACGTGGTCACCACTCTGCTCAACGCCGGGGTCAGACTCACTCTTCATCATCTTCATCATCTTCATCATCATCTTCATCACCTCAGCTACGACCCTGAGATTAGATGCACTTCATCATCCTCACAGAGTCACAACATGCACTGGTCAGATGCTAAACTAAAGTATAGGATAATATGACCACACAGATGAATAAATGTAGATGTGTGAGACTGAACAACATGAAGTGCATTAAACACTTCCATCTGCATCTTATTCAAATATATCCTTCAAAACCACCCAGCCTTGACTATGATCAGAACATGAATAGATCCATAGGTGAGGGGCCGGTGCTGCTGAAACTAAAGGATTAGTCTCACTGATCTGAGGACAGCTTTGTACTCTAACTAACCACTAGATGGCACCAGTGTCCTGTGTCGTAAGGGCCAATGAGACCTTAGCCAATGAACAAGAGAGAGACTGAGAGAGGAAGTATTTCAGTATTCACAGGTTTTAGCATAGATTCAAGATAAAAAATAAACATAAGAATCACTTACACGTAGGCGTAATTTTAACCTATTTTGCCAAGATTTAAAGATTTTTGCAACTTTTGAGTGCCTCAGTCTTCTGTCTGAATAAGAATCACTTAATTTGAACAAAAGTAGTGAAAAACTAAAGTCGTCAAACCACCCTGTGTCTTGTGTGTGTGTGTGTGTGTAGGGAGAGAAGAGCCTGCAGGCCTTACAGGGCTCCAAACCCGCCATCATCACTGCCTCTCGACCAATCACAAAGATGATCGTGACTCAGCCCAAAGGCCTGACATCTGGGGCCCAGTCCACCGCCACCAAGATCGTGTACGGACAGCAGGGCAAGACCCAGGTGTGTCTGTGTGTGTCTGCGTGTGTCTACGCCAGAGGACAGCAGGGCAAGACCCAGGTGTGTGTCTGTGTGTCTGTCTGTGTTTGTGTGTGTCTACGCCAGAGGACAGCAGGGCAAGACCCAGGTTTGTCTGTGTGTGTCTGCGTGTGTCTACGCCAAAGGACAGCAGGGCAAGACCCAGGTGTGTGTCTGTGTGTCTGTGTGTCTGTCTGTGTTTGTGTGTGTCTGTGTCTGTCTGCGTGTGTCTACGTCAGAAGACAGCAGGGCAAGACCCTGGTGTGTGTCTATGTGTGTCTGTCTCTGTGTGTCTACGACAGAGGAAAGCAAGACAAGACCCAGGTGTGTGTGTGTGTGTGTGTGTGTGTCTACGACAGAGGACAGCAGGGCAAGACCCAAGGGTGTGTGTGTGTGTCTACGCCAGAGGACAGCAGGGCAAGAACCAGGTCTGTGTCTGTGTGTACGTGCGTGTGTGTAATCAAACACACTTCTGCTTTAGTGTTTGTGTCATGACGCCTCCACATAAACAGGTACAATTGATTGAGTGTGAAAATCCCCTGCAAAGGTCACATTCCCAGAATACTTTCCACTGGTAAAGTGTTTGTGTGTGTGTGTATGCGTGGGTGTTCATGTGTAATGGGAGTTCTTTAAATCATAGTATTGTCTGTGTGCGTACTGTCATGATGAACTTAACTGTGTGTAACTGCAGAACTATGTGTGTATCACTCCAAACCTACTTTACATCCTGTGTAAAGAGGAACAGTTTATTCTTCTATTGCCCTAGATCAGCCATTCCCAAACTCAGTAACACCGAGGCCCCCTTAAAAATCTGACGGGTCTGAGTGGCCCCCCAAAATAATAACCAAGAAGACAACATTAAGAATAGGCTCTTCTGGTTATTTTATTTTGGGGAAATAGCCTCTGCTACAAACATTGTAATACAAAAATGATTACAGTGGATTATTCAAGTCAAATAATGAACACAAATATTTTAATATTACAAACAAAACATTATAAATTTAACATTAAATAATTATATATATATATATATTTTTTTTTAATGACCTCCCGCGGCCCCCCTGCAGTACCCTCGCGGCCCACCAGGGGGCCGCGGACCCCACTTTGGGAGACACTGCCCTAGATCACTACAGACCATAAGGAGCAGAGACCCAGGACTGAGGCTGTAGACCCAGGACTGAGGCTGTAGACCCAGGATCAGTGATGGGAATAACGGCGTTACTAACGCCGTTACTTTTTTCAGTAACGAGTAATCTAACTAATTACTTTGACAGTAACTATAACGGCGTTATCATTTCCGACATCCCGTTACTGCGCGTTACTCAAGACGCACAATGAACGTGTTGTCATGAGAGAAGGGAGGATGAGAAAACCTCTCAGCAATTATTGGCTGATGTAAAACATATTTCCTTTACAATCCACATGTCTACAGTTGAGAGGATGGCTCATAAATTGTGTTTTTGAAACAAATATGGGTCTTAATCGCGCTCAACCACGGCTTGTATCACCGTGAGGTCAGCCTCAGAGGAGCGCATGTGAGCACAGAAGTCGGCTTCATACAATTCCATCGATAAGCTCCTTTCTCTTCCTGGTTTATCTGCTAAAGACAGCAACAGGTTTGGCTAACATACATATAACACATTTTTACATAATCTAAAATGCACATAGGATAATTTTTCAATTACTATAGGATAATTTTTTAATTACTATAGGAATGATAAGAAAGAGAGGTGAAGTGTAAGACGGTTGATTTTAGAAATTGGATGCACCCGGCTGCAGCTAGCAAAACACAGGAGTTTATGGAGGACACACGCGTTTTGTTTTACTTTTCAAAACTCATTGGACTCATTTCCAAATGGAGGATTACATATCTACGCTCAAACCATTAACTGGATTTAAACAAGGAACTGGTCTGAACCGAAGTGGACTGTGCAGGTCATTTATAAGGTATAGCTATAAGGTAAGACCCATAACTCATAGTTTTGCGTTTTGTATGAACAAACAATGCGGGCATAAAACATATTTTGCTGTAGCCAAACAAATTGTCCACTTGATTTATATGATGTATATGTTCATCTGATTGGACTGAAGTCAGTGCTTCACCAGCCTCACCGCTCGTCACCGGTGTTTCCACATTCACAGTGGAGGGTGTTTGTGTTCAGTGCTTAGTGCACAGTGAGAGATGAAGAGTGAACAGGACTTCAGCAGCAAAACAGCCTTTTCTAGATGGAAATATTGGCACTATTTCAGACTCACTGAGGTTAAAGGTAAAAATGCGCACGTCGGGTGCACATTATGTTCCAGAACAAAACGAAAAAGTAACGCAATAGTTACTTTTACTGGTAACTAGTTACTTTTATAGTGGAGTAACTCCGTTAGTAACTCAGTTACTTTTTGGGAGAAGTAACTAGTAACTATAACTAATTACTTTTTCAAAGTAACGTGCCCAACACTGCCCAGGATTGAGGCTGTAGACCCAGGATTATAGGTAATAGTTTAAGGGTCAGTGGTGTGTTCCAGGTTCTGATCAAGCCCAAGCCGGTCTTCCAGACGGCGGTGGTGAGTGAACAGGCTCGACAGCTGGTCTCTGAGAGCCTCCAGCAGGTGACCCGCTCTGCAGACCCAGGCCAGGACCCAGGCCAGGACCCAGGAGGATCCAGAGAGGAGCCTGCTGCTGCTGCTGCTGCTGCTGCTGCTGCTGCTGCTGCTGCTGCTGCTGCGGCGGCGGAGGCTGGAGGGCAGCAGGTGGACACTGCTCCAACTGTCTCACAAGGTACACACGTTAAAGCACACACGTTAAAGTCTTTTTAGTTAGTAAGGAACAGGCTGTGGGTCAGTCCTGTCCAGAGAGTTTACGTTCCCCTCTGTGGTCTCTCTGTGGTCTCTCTGTGGTCTCTCTGTGGTCTCTCTGTGGTCTCTCTGTGGTCTCCCTGTGGTCCCTCTGTGGTCTCTGTCGTCCCTCTGTGGTCCCTCTGTGGTCCCTCTGTGGTCCCTCTGTGGTCTGTGTGCACGGTCTCAGAGCCCCGAGTCTGCGTGTGTCAATCAAACTCACTCTTGTCCTTATATGGTCAGAGCGTCCTGTCCTTATATGGTCAGAGGTTCCTGTCCTTATATGGTCAAGGGGCCTGTCCTTATATGGTCAGAGGGTCCTGTCCTTATATGGTCAGAGGGTCCTGTCCTTATATGGTCAGAGGGTCCTGTCCTTATATGGTCAAGGGGCCTGTCCTTATATGGTCAGAGGGTCCTGTCCTTATATGGTCAGAGGGTCCTGTCCTTATATCAAAACTAGCCAACACCTGTGGGACTAGGCATAATCTTTAAAATCTCACAGGGCATTAAAAAGTGGTGGGACTGCAGCATCAGTGGAGTGAAAGTGAAAGTGAAAAGCTGATGGTGTTTATGGTGTTTTCTGGTAATGTTCGCATGTTGTACTTTTGCTTTGTCTTTTACAATGACTGTAATCAGCCCTGGAAGCTTTGGGGAAACCCAGTCAAAGTGAAAATCATCTATAGGACCGCAATTAAAAGCATGTGGAGATTAGGAAGGAGAACTTTGAGGAAAGTTCCCCTTCCTAATCTCCGGACTCTGGGGTCTGGACTCTACAATACTAAGCTCTCTCAAGGAACAGAGAGCACGAGGAGCATACAGGGACCGCGAGGAGCATACAGGGACCGCGAGGAGCATACAGGGACCGCGAGGAGCTTACAGGGACCGCGAGGAGCATACAGGGACCACGAGGAGCAGAGAGTGCGAGGAGCAGAGAGCACTGTGTATAAATGTAGAGGATGTTAAAAGCAAGTACAATACAATACAATTACAATACCATTTATTCTTGTATAGCCCTAGGTCACAACAGAAGTCATCTCAGAGGACTTAACAAAACCATTAAAATCACCAACACAGGTCAGAGAATCAACAGTTAAAACACATGAAAAATATAAAGCACACACAGAAGAAAATGTCCATACATGTTGTAGAATGCTAAAGTGTCCTGGATCATCACCAATCCTTTCTGTTGGACACTAACTGTCCAACAAGACCCTCCTGCATCGACAAGGAAAACCTCTTTAAAAAAAACCAGTGGGAAAAAGTGAGAAACCTTGGGGAGAACTAGGGAAACCCACAGGGAGGGAGACCCATTTGAGAAAGGGATCCGCTCCTCCGGACGGACAGGCTAATGATCTAGGACCTAAGCTAGCTACAGGAAGTGGACCAGTGGCCGCTGAACGTTGACAAGTCGGGTGCAGGACTGAAGCACTCCCAGGCGGGTCGGGCAGGGCAGTCCGCAGGTGTAGATGGAGGAGGCTAGGCTCAGAGATCCCGTCATCGTACCATGAAACAGACAATGGGACAACGGGTGAATAGCAATGAACAAACTACAGTCAAAATCCTAATAATAGTCCCAGTGCAAATGTGCTGTAAAGTGCAATATCTGTATAAAGTGCTAGGTGCCTGTGAGCTGCTGGGACAGATGTAGTTCCTCATGTTGTTGTTGCTGGTGTCGCAGATGCCCAGGCCGTGGTCCACATGGTGTCTGGTCGGGAGGCGGCGGAGTGGACGGAGCAGGAGGTGTCTGTGGAGTCCAGTCCCTCCATCATCTACCAGGAGGTGACACCAGGAGAGTCTGCGGCCTCCACCATCAAGGCCCTGTTGGAGTTGCAGCACAGTGAGACTTTAGCACTTCATTTACCTCCCGTTTTCACTGAGACTAGATACTTTACTGATCCCAGTTCAGGAGATGCACATCCACCCAAACTATGACGGACTGTATTATGAAAGTCACTAACAATAGGATTAAAGTGCAGCAGCAGCAGAGGGGTGAGGCCTCTCTCCATCTGGTCTCTCTCTGGTCTCTCTCTCTGGTCTCGCTGGTCTCTCTCTCTGGTCTGTCTCTTTTTGGTCTCTCTCGCTCTGGTCTGTCTCTCTGGTCTGTCTCTCTGGTCTGTCTCTCTGGTCTGTCTCTCTGGTCTGTCTCTCTGGCCTGTCTCTCTGGTCTGTCTCTCTAGTCTGTCTCTCTGGTCTGTCTCTCTGGTCTGTCTCTCTGGTCTGTCTCTCTGGTCTGTCTCTCTGGTCTGTCTCTCTGGTCTGTCTCTCTGGTCTGTGTGTGTGTGTGTGTGTGTGTGTGTGTGTGTGTGTGTGTGTGTGTGTGTGTGTGTGTGTGTGTGTGTGTGTGTGTGTGTGTGTGTGTGTGTGTGTGTGTGTGTGTGTGTGTGTGTGTGTGTGTGTGTGTGTGCACTTGTTTTCAACTCCTGGTGGGTTCCATAACCTGAGATTCCACTCACGTCATGGGGACTGGTTTTACGTGGTGGGGCCCGAACACCGGACCCCACTGGTCCAAGCTTAATAATCAATGGGTAATGCTTTTCTAACGGTCCTTATGCAGTCTCTGTAAAAATATGGAAAGGACCCCTGGAGGTTTACTTTCCTGAAAAAAGTGTGTTATGTGTCGGAACCCTGGTGGTGGGTTGCGGGATATCAAGGAGGGGCACACTGGGGCAATTTCAGTCCAGCAGGCTGGAGCCAATCATGGAGCAGCACAACAGAGGAAATCAGGTGTCAGGCTAGAAAAAGGTGCAAGTGTGTGGTTCATTAGGCTGCAAGAAATCATGGAGGAGCACACTGAAGCGCACGCTTACAAACCACTGGTAAGTGCTGACTACAAGTCATGACTTCAAATTGTTATATAGAATGATTACAAATTATTTGTTGTTTGTGCAGCTTAGTCAAGAGTCCCTAATTGATGAAGTCGACTCAGATTCTGACGATTTAACTGTCAAGAAGAAACCTGTAAAAAAGTATGGAAAAAGAAAAATCAAAAACACTTTTCTTCAAGACTCGGAAAGTGACGAACCAAAGGCAAATAAGATTGTTATCATGCAGCTGCAAAAGAAGAAAAATGGGGGGCGAGTATACAGCAAGAGACACTTCTGCCTCTACTGTTCAATGTCCTGCCACAAAATGTCCCGTCATTTGACTAGAAAACATGGAAATGAAAGTGACGTAGCCAGAGCATTGGCTCTACCTGTAAAATCTAAAGCACGTAAACTTCAGTTTGATTTGATCAGGAATAGTGGAAACCGTGAGCACAATTTTGAGGTTTTAAAGGCCGGCATTGGAACTTTAGTCCCAGCTAAACAGCCAAATTGCCCAGTTAAATCCAGTGAGTTTTTGCACTGTATAGACTGTGGGGCATTGCTTAAGCGAAAGTCGCTGTGGAGGCATGTGGCCAGGTGCCGGCTTTCACAGAAAGATGCCCAGGCTAAACCAGGTAGAAGTAGGGTCCAGTCCCTCTGCTCCCTAGCCCAGCCTGTACCGGAGGGCATCAGCAAAAAGCTGTGGTCTTTAATTTCGGCAATGCATCAGGATGAGGTCACGGGTGTTGTCAAAGCAGAAAAGGGGATTCTGAGACTCGGAGAGCACCTGTACTTAAAACACGGGCATGATAAGACAAAGCATGATTACATTAGGCAGAAAATGAGAGAAGTCGGTAGGTTAATTAACGAAGCAAAAACCGCAGGGAAACTGAAAACAATTAAGGATTTCTTTATTCCTTCCAACTTTAACCATGTGATTGATGCAGTCAGGTCTGTGGCTGGATATGATGAGGAAACAAATCAATACAAGACTCCATCCTTGGCCCTCAAACTCGGCCATAGCCTCAGAAAGCTAGCAGATATTCTTGAATGTGACTCAAAAATGGAGCATTGTGTTGATGAACTATTTATTAAAAACCTCCAACGAAGCCGGCTGCTTTTTGAGAAGAGGTGGGACGTCTGTGTTTCTTCTGCTGCCCTACAGACCCTCCGGCAAGCCAAGTGGAACACTCCGGACCTGCTCCCTCTGACTGAGGACGTTAGAGCCATGCATGCACATATTGAGGTATGTCGACCTGAATATGTGCAAACCCTAATAAGTGAGCCAACGTCTAAGCATTGGTCTAAACTGGCAGTTTTGACTCTTTGTGAGGTCATCATTTTCAATCGAAGAAGGGAAGGTGAGGTTTCAAAGATGCCACTGACAGCCTTTACCTTAAGAAGTAAGACTGGGATCCATTCTGACATTGCTCTGGGACTGTCCCAACTTGAGAAAAAGCTGTGTCAGCATTTTCAACGCATTGAAATTAAAGGGAAAAGAAGTCGGAAAGTGCCGGTTCTTTTGACTCCTGAAATGATTGCTTCGATGGAGGTGCTGGTGGAGAACAGAAGGGCCTGTTCCATCTCTGACCATAACCCATACTTCTTTTCCCGCCCGGGCGCAGACACCCACATCAGGGGATCAGACTCCCTACGCCAGGTAGCCAAAGAATGTGGTGCGGTGCATCCAGAGATGCTATCCTCAACCAAACTTAGAAAGCACATAGCTACTATGTCTACAGTTCTCAATATGAAAGAGAATGAGATGGACATACTTGCCAACTTCCTCGGCCATGACATTCGCATCCACAGGCAATATTACAGACTACCAGAGGGGACACTGGAGCTGGCCAAAATCAGCAAAGTGTTGATGGCCATGGAGCAGGGAAGAGTGACGGAATTCGAAGGAAAGAGCCTCGACCAGATACAAATTGAGCCTGAAGGTAATTCTTGATATTATTAAAATATGTATGATTTTTTTCCCCTAAAGGCCACTTGTATTTTTATTTTCTGTGCGACAGGGAGAGCAGTAGAGATCCTCTCACAAACGGACGGGCTAAAAGAAACTTCAAGCGGAGAACCTTCAACCATTCATCCAGATGCACCCCATGGTAGTGGCAGTGCCCCTTCTGGTAAGTGTACCAGGTGGGGGATTACAGCCAGGCTGCTTGGTCCTCACCCTGGGAGTGTATATTGCTAATATATTTTTATTTCTCTCCCTAGAACGTGTAAGAAAGCCATGGTCTGCATCTGAGGTGAAGGCTGTGGAGAAGACCATGACACCTTTCATACAGACTGGAAAGGTCCCTGGGAAGTCTCACTGCCTGGCCTGCATTAATGCCTCACCAGATGACCTTAGACATCGGACATGGAGTGGCATTAAATTCTATGTCAAAAATAGAATCACTGCAATTCGAAAACAAAATCTAAAATAAAATTCCTTTAAAATAGTTGTTTGGTTTCTATTGACTGTTTTGTATTACTTAAAGTCTTGGTAAAAAAAGATTATGTCTATGGGTCCCATTCTGAACGGCCCTGTCAAAGGGACCCACCAGGTAACAAAAACGTGTGTGTGTGTGTGTGTGTGTGTGTGTGTGTGTGTGTGTGTGTGTGTGTGTGTGTGTGTGTGTGTGTGTGTGTGTGTGTGTGTGTGTGTGTGTGTGTGTGTGTGTGTGTGTGTGTGTGTGTGTGTGTGTGTGTGTTTTGACTTCAAAGTTCAAAATTTGAATATATTTAGAATATTAAAATATATCCATCCATCCATTTTCTTTCGTTTTATCCGTTGCCGTGTCGCGGGGGCAGCAGTCTAAGCAGAGACGCCCAGACTTCCCTATCCACACACACTTCCTCCAGCTCGTCCGGGGGAACCCCAAGGCGTTCCCAGGCCAGCTGAGAGACATAGTCCCTCCAGCGTGTCCTAGGTCTTCCCCGGGGCCTCATCCCGGTGGGACATGCCCGGAACACCTCCCCTGGGAGGCGTCCAGGAGGCATCCGGAACAGATGCCCGAGCCACCTCAACTGGTTCCTCTTGACGTGGAGAAGCAGCGGCTCTACTCCGAGCTCCTCCCGTGTGACTGAGCTCCTCACCCTATCTCTAAGGGAGCGCCCAGCCACTCTGCGGAGGAAGCTCATTTCGACCGCTTGTATCCGCGATCTCGTTCTTTCGGTCATTACCCAAAGCTCATGACCATAGGTGAGGGAGGGAACGAAGATTGACCGGTAAATCAAGAGCTTTGCCTTTCGGCTCAGCTCCCTCTTTACCACAACGGTCCAATACAGCGACCGCATCACTGCGCACGCTGCACTGATCCGCCTGTCAATCTCACGCTCCATTCTTCCCTCACTCGTGAACAAGACCCCGAGATACTTGAACTCCTCCACTTGAGGAAGGACCTCTCCACCCACCCGGAGAGGGCAAGGCACCTTTTTCCGGTCGAGCACCATGGCCTCAGATTTGGAGGTGCGGATTCTTATCCCAGCCGCTTCACTATTAAAATATATATATATATATATATATACAGTGCCTTGCGAAAGTATTCGGCCCCCTTGAACCTTTCAACATTTTGCCACATTTCAGGCTTCAAACATAAAGATATAAAAATTTAATTTTTTGTCATGAATCAACAACAAGTGGGACACAATCGTGAAGTGGAACAAAATGTATTGAATAATTTAAACTTTTTTAACAAATAAAAAACTGAAAAGTGGGACGTGCAATAATATTCGGCCCCCTTGCGCTAATACTTTGTAGCACCACCTTTTGCTGCAATTACAGCTGCAAGTCGCTTGGGGTATGTCTCTATCAGTTTTGCACATCGAGAGACTGGAATTCTTTCCCATTCTTCCTTGCAAAACAGCTCGAGCTCAGTGAGGTTGGATGGAGAGCGTTTGTGAACAGCAGTCTTCAGCTCTTTCCACAGATTCTCGATTGGATTCAGGTCTGGACTTTGACTTGGCCATTCTAACACCTGGATACGTCTATTTGTGAACCATTCCATTGTAGATTTTGCTTTATGTTTTGGATCATTGTCCTGTTGGAAGATAAATCTTCGTCCCAGTCTCAGGTCTTTTGCAGACTCCAGCAGGTTTTCTTCCAGAATGGTCCTGTATTTGGCTCCATCCATCTTCCCATCAATTTTAGCCATCTTCCCTGTCCCTGCTGAAGAAAAGCAGGCCCAAACCATGATGCTGCCACCACCATGTTTGACAGTGGGGATGGTGTGTTCAGGGTGATGAGCTGTGTTGCTTTTACGCCAAACATATCGTTTTGCATTGTGGCCAAAAAGTTCGATTTTGGTTTCATCTGACCAGAGCACCTTCTTCCACATGTTTGGTGTGTCTCCCAGGTGGCTTGTGACAAACTTTAAACAAGACTTTTTATGGATATCTTTGAGAAATGGCTTTCTTCTTGCCACTCTTCCATAAAGGCCAGATTTGTGCAGTGCACGACTGATTGTTGTCCTATGGACAGACTTTCCCACCTCAGCTGTAGTTATCTGCAGTTCATCCAGAGTGATCATGGGCCTCTTGGCTGCATCTCTGATCAGTCTTCTCCTTGTTTGAGATGAAAGTTTGGAGGGACGGCCGGGTCTTGGTAGATTTGCAGTGGTCTGATACTCCTTCCATTTCAATATAATTGCTTGCACAGTGCTCCTTGAGATGTTTAAAGCTTGGGAAATCTTTTTGTATCCAAATGCGGCTTTAAACTTCTCCACAACAGTATCTCGGACCTGCCTGGTGTGTTCCTTTGTCTTCATGGTTCTCTCTGTGCTTTAAACAGAACCCTGAGACTAGGGATGTAAATCGGCGACCGGTTAACCGGTGGTTGACCGTCACAGCGTTAACCGGTCAAAGCTGTCGGTTAAAAAAGAGAAAACGGGGAGAGGGGAGGTCTCTTAATAACGCTATTTTAAGCCCTATTTGCACGGTGTGACGAGCGGGTCTGTATCTAGCTGTGTGCGCCCATGTATTATAAACTCCGGGACGACTCTCACACCGCACGAGCCACATATGCACACACACACGCGCGCGCACACACACACACTTTCCCCCTCTCCATACGTAACATCCACACGCATCATCTCTCCCCTCTGTTACCGTCAAAGTTGCACACTGGCGCGGGTCAGAACTACATTGGAGCTTACATTTACACACACACACATATACATACACACACACATACACACACACACACCGGTCTGTCGCGCTCCTCTGTGTCACGGAGCCCAAAGGATTCGCGCAAATACGCGGCTTCAGTCAAACCACATGGAACATGTTTGTGTTTATGGCAGGGACGTGCAGTCAGGGGAGGCAGGGGAGGCAGAGCCTCACCTGCCATTATTGGAAACTAATAATTATTTTAGTTTAAATATATAATTTATATCCACTGTCCTATGCTTTTAATGTATATTCGGCACGGTTCCCATCAGTTTTGATCATTTCTGAAGTCAAAATCGCCGAAATCCCGTTATTCCTATTCAAAGAGACGAGGTGAGGCAGCGCTCCTGCGTGCCTCACCCCAGACCGCTCCCTCACAGTGTGTGTGTGTGTGTCTGAGTGCACTCAGCTCGTGCAGTTGATATATCACCGTTTGTTTCAAATATCCTGCTTTAAAAACATTTTTTAAACTCCTCTTAGTGTTTAGTAGTGTATTGCACGTATGTGTGTACAATTTATATTTAGTTTAAGTCTTTTGATCGTAGATGAACACACAAGGAAAAAGCTTGGCGTGAGGCAGGCGGTATCTGTGCCTCACCGCTAGGGGTGATAGTGAGCATAAAGTTCATACCAGAGTTGCTAACAAACAATCAGCCCAAAATGCTATTTCTTTTGCTGGAAAATGGATGATTTGAATGAAGATTTTTTTTCTCAATTGGACTTTCAAACAAAGAAAGAATTAATATAGACTGGGAGACCACCACTGGACTTACGAGGTTAGTCCGGCTGCGGGGGAGGAGTTTGTTAATCTGTGTTTTATGTTGAACATTGACAGATACCGGCAAAGTAGTGCTTTTCCGAAAAACACTGATTCAAACACTGCTCAAGAGTTCTGCAACTTGTTTAAATTATTGTTTATGTTCCTCGCGTCTCTCTCTCCTCGCGTCTCCGTCTCTCTCTGCTCCTCGCGTCTCCGTCTCTCTGCTCCTCTCTGTCTCTCTCTGCTCCTCTCTCCTCGCGTCTCTCTCTCCTCGCGTCTCCGTCTCTCTCTGCTCCTCGCGTCTCCGTCTCTCTGCTCCTCTCTGTCTCTCTCTGCTCCTCTCTCCTCGCGTCTCTCTCTCCTCGCGTCTCTCTCTCCTCGCGTCTCCGTCTCTCTCTGCTCCTCGCGTCTCCGTCTCTCTGCTCCTCTCTGTCTCTCTCTGCTCCTCTCTCCTCGCGTCTCTCTCTCCTCGCGTCTCCGTCTCTCTGCTCCTCGCGTCTCCGTCTCTCTCTGCTCCTCTCTCCTCGCGTCTCTCTCTCCTCGCGTCTCTCTCCTCGCGTCTCCGTCTCTCTCTGCTCCTCGCGTCTCCGTCTCTCTGCTCCTCTCTGTCTCTCTCTGCTCCTCTCTCCTCGCGTCTCTCTCTCCTCGCGTCTCCGTCTCTCTCTGCTCCTCGCGTCTCCGTCTCTCTGCTCCTCTCTGTCTCTCTCTGCTCCTCTCTGTCTCTCTCTGCTCCTCTCTCCTCGCGTCTCTCGCACCTGCGCTTCTTAAAGATGTTGTTTGATGCGGAGCAGAGTCAGCAGCTAGATTTGTTGTGAGATTATTAAAAGAAGCTGGTTCTCTTATCTTTACAGTATATAAAGTTTGTGGATGTCATTGCATTGGTGATTAAATGCTATTTTATTTGAATAATGATTGTAAATCTGACTTTTAAAGTCAGTGCCTCCCCAATCACAAACCTCACCGCACGTCCCTGGTTTATGGTCCTCGGGATCAGCTCCACACACATCACTTGTATTTAAACTTTTGTGAAGACCTGTGAGACGCGGCTCGTCACTCGCTGCTCTGACCATGTGAACGAGCCGTCGTTTGCTGCTAGAAAGTTTTGGTATTAACCTGCAGCACAGCAGAATGGGAAGATTAAAACAGCAGTTCTCTGTGCGCAAAGGTGCCGGAGCTGTTGCGGGTTTGGGCGCCGCTGTCTCAGCTCTGATCCAGTAGAACGCAGAGCTGCACTTATGAAAAGTACGCGGCTTGAAATGGCTGTTATTTCAAAGAACGTGGACTATTTTAAACTACGCGGTTAACCGGTTTCAACCGGTTAATGAGGCTCGGTGGTCGGTCATGAAAATTCATAGTTTTTTACATCCCTACCTGAGACTATCAAAGAGCAGGTGCATTTATACGGAGACTTGATTACACACAGGTGCATTCTATTTATCATCATCAGTCATTTAGGACAACATTGGATCATTCAAAGATCCTCACTGAACTTCTGGAGTGAGTTTGCTGCACTGAAAGTAAAGGGGCCAAATAATATTGCACGCCCCACTTTTCAGTTTTTTATTTGTTAAAGTTTAAATTATCCAATAAATTTCATTCCACTTCACGATTGTGTCCCACTTGTTGTTGATTCATGACAAAAAATTTAAATTTTATATCTTTATGTTTGAATTCTGAAATGTGGCGAAATGTTGAAAGGTTCAAGGGGGCCGAATACTTTCACAAGGCACTGTATATATATATATATACTGTATATTCGAACAGCTATGCTAGTAACAGCTATGCTAGTAACAGCTATGCTAGTAACAGCTATGCTAGTAACAGCTATGCTAGTAACAGCTATGCTAGCTAACTAACTAGAACTCTCTGGAACTACATGAAAACTTAACAAAGAATTCTGTACATCAGCGGTGAGTTACCCATTTATATACCGAACCTAAATCCATAATCAGATCCTCTTCAAATGTGTCCTAAAATAGTTACTTCAAGGTTTTTCGCGATCGTTTTTGGTCAACGTTTACAGATAATTCTGAAAACCTCCATGCATGTGTGTTAAGAATGTATATGAATAATTTATTCTCCCATTAACATTTAAATGTATTGATTGATTGATATTTGTGGCATTGAACGTGGCTAACTCCGATAGCTTCCCTGCACAGACAGAAGTAGTGACGTATTCGAATATTTAAATTAATAAACGAACTTTGAATATGATTTTTGTCTAAAAGTCAAAGCCCTAGTGCATGAGTATAGTGCATGTGTGTGTTTTCCCCTGAGCTCTGGAGGCGTGTCAGGATCTGAATAATGGCCGCCTCCTGGAGCTCACCTGACACCACTTCAAAGTCCCCAAACTGTGGGACCTGTACCACAGCTACACACAGCTACACACAGCTACACACAGGGTTTCTATACACACAGCTACACACACATACACGTTTTTGTTACCTGGTGGGTCCCTTTGACAGGGCCGTTCAGAATGGGACCCATAGACATAATCTTTTTTTACCAAGACTTTAAGTAATACAAAACAGTCAATAGAAACCAAACAACTATTTTAAAGGAATTTTATTTTAGATTTTGTTTTCGAATTGCAGTGATTCTATTTTTGACATAGAATTTAATGCCACTCCATGTCCGATGTCTAAGGTCATCTGGTGAGGCATTAATGCAGGCCAGGCAGTGAGACTTCCCAGGGACCTTTCCAGTCTGTATGAAAGGTGTCATGGTCTTCTCCACAGCCTTCACCTCAGATGCAGACCATGGCTTTCTTACACGTTCTAGGGAGAGAAATAAAAATATATTAGCAATATACACTCCCAGGGTGAGGACCAAGCAGCCTGGCTGTAATCCCCCACCTGGTACACTTACCAGAAGGGGCACTGCCACTACCATGGGGTGCATCTGGATGAATGGTTGAAGGTTCTCCGCTTGAAGTTTCTTTTAGCCCGTCCGTTTGTGAGAGGATCTCTACTGCTCTCCCTGTCGCACAGAAAATAAAAATACAAGTGGCCTTTAGGGGAAAAAAATCATACATATTTTAATAATATCAAGAATTACCTTCAGGCTCAATTTGTATCTGGTCGAGGCTCTTTCCTTCGAATTCCGTCACTCTTCCCTGCTCCATGGCCATCAACACTTTGCTGATTTTGGCCAGCTCCAGTGTCCCCTCTGGTAGTCTGTAATATTGCCTGTGGATGCGAATGTCATGGCCGAGGAAGTTGGCAAGTATGTCCATCTCATTCTCTTTCATATTGAGAACTGTAGACATAGTAGCTATGTGCTTTCTAAGTTTGGTTGAGGATAGCATCTCTGGATGCACCGCACCACATTCTTTGGCTACCTGGCGTAGGGAGTCTGATCCCCTGATGTGGGTGTCTGCGCCCGGGCGGGAAAAGAAGTATGGGTTATGGTCAGAGATGGAACAGGCCCTTCTGTTCTCCACCAGCACCTCCATCGAAGCAATCATTTCAGGAGTCAAAAGAACCGGCACTTTCCGACTTCTTTTCCCTTTAATTTCAATGCGTTGAAAATGCTGACACAGCTTTTTCTCAAGTTGGGACAGTCCCAGAGCAATGTCAGAATGGATCCCAGTCTTACTTCTTAAGGTAAAGGCTGTCAGTGGCATCTTTGAAACCTCACCTTCCCTTCTTCGATTGAAAATGATGACCTCACAAAGAGTCAAAACTGCCAGTTTAGACCAATGCTTAGACGTTGGCTCACTTATTAGGGTTTGCACATATTCAGGTCGACATACCTCAATATGTGCATGCATGGCTCTAACGTCCTCAGTCAGAGGGAGCAGGTCCGGAGTGTTCCACTTGGCTTGCCGGAGGGTCTGTAGGGCAGCAGAAGAAACACAGACGTCCCACCTCTTCTCAAAAAGCAGCCGGCTTCGTTGGAGGTTTTTAATAAATAGTTCATCAACACAATGCTCCATTTTTGAGTCACATTCAAGAATATCTGCTAGCTTTCTGAGGCTATGGCCGAGTTTGAGGGCCAAGGATGGAGTCTTGTATTGATTTGTTTCCTCATCATATCCAGCCACAGACCTGACTGCATCAATCACATGGTTAAAGTTGGAAGGAATAAAGAAATCCTTAATTGTTTTCAGTTTCCCTGCGGTTTTTGCTTCGTTAATTAACCTACCGACTTCTCTCATTTTCTGCCTAATGTAATCATGCTTTGTCTTATCATGCCCGTGTTTTAAGTACAGGTGCTCTCCGAGTCTCAGAATCCCCTTTTCTGCTTTGACAACACCCGTGACCTCATCCTGATGCATTGCCGAAATTAAAGACCACAGCTTTTTGCTGATGCCCTCCGGTACAGGCTGGGCTAGGGAGCAGAGGGACTGGACCCTACTTCTACCTGGTTTAGCCTGGGCATCTTTCTGTGAAAGCCGGCACCTGGCCACATGCCTCCACAGCGACTTTCGCTTAAGCAATGCCCCACAGTCTATACAGTGCAAAAACTCACTGGAT
This sequence comes from Knipowitschia caucasica, assembly GCA_964034765.1. Classification (NCBI taxonomy): domain Eukaryota; kingdom Metazoa; phylum Chordata; class Actinopteri; order Gobiiformes; family Gobiidae; genus Knipowitschia; species Knipowitschia caucasica. The sequence goes on along the minus strand of OZ035833.1, from coordinate 9,361,594 downwards.
TTAACTGGGGAATTTGGCTGTTTAGCTGGGACTAAAGTTCCAATGCCGGCCTTTAAAACCTCAAAATTGTGCTCACGGTTTCCACTATTCCTGATCAAATCAAACTGAAGTTTACGTGCTTTAGATTTCACAGGTAGAGCCAATGCTCTGGCTACGTCACTTTCATTTCCATGTTTTCTAGTCAAATGACGGGACATTTTGTGGCAGGACATTGAACAGTAGAGGCAGAAGTGTCTCTTGCTGTATACTCGCCCCCCATTTTTCTTCTTTTGCAGCTGCATGATAACAATCTTATTTGCCTTTGGTTCGTCACTTTCCGAGTCTTGAAGAAAAGTGTTTTTGATTTTTCTTTTTCCATACTTTTTTACAGGTTTCTTCTTGACAGTTAAATCGTCAGAATCTGAGTCGACTTCATCAATTAGGGACTCTTGACTAAGCTGCACAAACAACAAATAATTTGTAATCATTCTATATAACAATTTGAAGTCATGACTTGTAGTCAGCACTTACCAGTGGTTTGTAAGCGTGCGCTTCAGTGTGCTCCTCCATGATTTCTTGCAGCCTAATGAACCACACACTTGCACCTTTTTCTAGCCTGACACCTGATTTCCTCTGTTGTGCTGCTCCATGATTGGCTCCAGCCTGCTGGACTGAAATTGCCCCAGTGTGCCCCTCCTTGATATCCCGCAACCCACCACCAGGGTTCCGACACATAACACACTTTTTTCAGGAAAGTAAACCTCCAGGGGTCCTTTCCATATTTTTACAGAGACTGCATAAGGACCGTTAGAAAAGCATTACCCATTGATTATTAAGCTTGGACCAGTGGGGTCCGGTGTTCGGGCCCCACCACGTAAAACCAGTCCCCATGACGTGAGTGGAATCTCAGGTTATGGAACCCACCAGGAGTTGAAAACAAGTGCACAGGGTCTCTATACACACAGCTACACACAGGGTTTCTATACACACAGCTACACATAGGGTCTCTATACACACAGGGTTTCTATACACACAGCTACACACAGGGTCTCTATACACACAGCTACACACAGGGTTTCTATACACACAGCTACACACAGGGTTTCTATACACACAGCTACACACAGTGTTTCTATACACACAGGTGCACACAGGTACACACAGGGACACACAGGGACACACAGGGTTTCTATATACATAGCTACACACAGGGTTTCTGTACACACAGATACACACAGGGTTTCTATACAGTGCTATCCACTCAGCGGCACGGTGGCTGAGTGGATAGCACTCTCGCCTTTCAGCAAGAAGGTCCTGGGTTCGATTCCCGGTCGGACCAGGGCCTTTCTGAGTGGAGTTTGCATGTTCTCCCCGTGTCTGCGTAGGTTTCCTCCGGGTACTCCGGTTTCCCCTACCACTAAAAATATGTCCAATAGTTCTGGCATGTGCTTCCTGTACTGGCGACCCCGCTCCCATCTCTGTGTGGAGTGAGAGACAAATGCCCAAAATTAATAATTGTAAACCGCTTTGAGACTCAGATCTGCAGTGAAAAGGCGGTATATATAAATAAAGATTACTATACACAAAGCTACACACAGCTACACACCTTGGTCACTGCCACCGCTGATGTCGATGATGAGACTTAGACAGATCTTAAGAAAATAAGTTTGTTTTTAGATAGAATGAAGACAAAGTATTTTACATGACAATTTTTATCACAACAAAACAGTGTGTTAGCTAGTCCCTCTGGTGTTAGCTAGTCCCTCTGGTGTTAGCTAGTCCCTCAGGTGTTAACTAGTCCCACAGGTGTTGATTGGTTTGATCACTTTCTGTCGTAGCTAAAGAGAAGGCGGAGTCCAAAGTGAGGCAGCACACCATCGACCTGAGCCAGATGGCCGTCCCACTGCAGCTGGCCCCTGAGAAGAGCCTCCTGGAGCCACCCAGAACTACCTCCTCCTCCACCACCTCCTCCAGCACCTCCACCACCTCCTCCACCTCCCCCACAGAGGGAGGGCAGGGGACAGCAGAGGCCGTCCCAGCAGGTACCACAGTCCTGTGTTCACACCTGACTGTACGGAGCCGTGGGACTCTAACAGACACTTTGTAGCAGCAGTGTTGGAATAAAGTAGGGCACGGATGAAAGGGAAGCATGAATCTGAACCGCTGCCTCCCCATGTTTAGTCCTGACTCTGAGGACCAACAGGAGACCTGAGACCAGGACTAATGTGAGAGGACTTCAGGATAGGGACCTGAGACCAGGACTAATGTGAGAGGACTTCAGGACAGAGGCCTGAGACCAGGACTAATGTGAGAGGACTTCAGGACAGAGACCTGAGACCAGGACTAATGTGAGAGGACTTCAGGACAGAGGCCTGAGACCAGGACTAATGTGGGAGGACTTCAGGACAGAGACGGTGGCACGGTGGCTGAGTGGATAGCACTCTTGCCTCTCAGCAAGAGTGGAGTTTGCATGTTCTTCCCGTGTCTGCATAGGTTTCCTCCGGGTACTCCGGTTTCCCCTACCACTAAAAATATGTACAATAGATTTGGCATGCGCCTCCTGTTCGGCGACCCCGCTCCCATCTCTGTCTGGAGTGAGAGGACAAATGCCCAAAAAAATAATACCAATTGTAAACCGCTTTGTGACCCTTGTCTGTGAAAAGCGGTATATAAATAAACATTACTTACTTACTTACCTGAGACCAGGACTAATGTGAGAGGACTTCAGGACAGAGACCTGAGACCAGGGTTAGGGTTGATGGTGTCAGTAGTTGATGCTGTCTGCAGTTGATGGTGTCTGTAGTTGATGCTGTCTGTAGTTGATGCTGTCTGTAGTTGGTGGTGTCTGTAGCTCATGGTGTCTGTAGCTCATGGTGTCTGTAGTTGATGGTGTCTGCAGTTTATGCTGTCTGCAGTTGATGGTGTCTGTAGTTGATGGTGTCTGTAGTTGATGGTGTCTGTAGCTGATTGTGTCTGTAGCTGATGGTGTCTGTGGTTGATGATGTCTGCAGTTGATGGTGTCTGCAGTTCCAGGTAAATCCAGAGAGGAGGCGCTGGTGTCCTCCGCTCCGCCGCTGGTGAAGGCACTGAAGATCGTCCCTGTTACCGTGGTTACCAAGCCCGCCACCGCCTTCACCTCCTCCTACTCTTGCGTCAGCACGTCCGGACACGCCAGCCACACGGTACACACACACACACACACTTGGGACATGCACACACACACACGGTACACGCACACACAGGTACACGCACACACAGGTACACCCACACACGGTACACCCACACACGGTACACCCACACACGGTACACCCACACACGGTACACCCACACACGGTACACGCACACACGGTACACGTTACACCCACACACACGGGTACACCCACACAAGGGTACACCCACACACGGCACAGCACTAGCTCCCGTCACTCTGCCTTTTATTGCATTAGCATTAGCTCCTGTCACTCTCCCCTGAGTAGCATTAGCATCAGCTCCTGTCCATGTTCTGTGCTTGTTTTAATGTAAGCTTCCTGTGTCGCGCAGGTGTCTGACAGCAGCAGACCTGCCCCCCCCGCGGAGCTCAGTGAGGCGGAGGGGGACACGCTGGACCCCCAGACCGGCCTCTTCTACCGCTCGGCTCAGACCCCCGTCCAGCCTGACCCCCACGGCAAACAGCAGCTGGCCCCCTCCACGCCTCCTCTTGCCAAGAAGCCCCCCAAGCTGAGGGAGTCTCCACAGCCTCCCGCCCCCAGCCCCAAACCCAGCCCTGCTCCTGGGCCCCCCCCCAAACCCACAGTCACTCCTCAGCTGCCCAAGCTCCAGCACGCCCCCACCTCTCACCACCGACCCCCCCGCACCGACATGTCCCACCCCCCCCCTCTGCAGGCACACCACCCCATCAGCATGGACAAGGCCTCAGCCAATCAGGTGAGTGCTCAGGTCTCTATCATAGAGTCACGACATCATAGTCACGACATCATAGTCACGACATCATAGTCACGACAGCACAGAGTCACGACATCATAGTCACGACATCATAGTCATGACATCACAGAGTCACGACAGCACAGAGTCACGACAGCACAGAGTCACGACAGCACAGAGTCACGACATCGTAGAGTCTGTAGTCTCTCTGGTCTAGACTCTCTGGTCTGGTCGTGAGTCTCTGGTCTAGACTCTCTCTGGTCTAGACTCTCTCTGGTCTAGACTCTGGTCTAGACTCTCTCTGGTCTAGACTCTCTCTGGTCTAGACTCTCGCTGGTCTAGACTCTCGCTGGTCTAGACTCTCGCTGGTCTAGACGCTCTCTGATCTGGACGCTCTCTATTTCACAATGTAACACATGTACTTTTAGGGACTGTGAATTGTGAATAAACTAAACTAAACTAAATCTCTGGTCTGGACGCTCTCTGGTCTAGACTCTCTCTGGGCTAGACTCTCTCTGGTCTGGTCTAGACTCTCTCTGGTCTGGTCTAGACGCCCTCTGGTCTGGTCTAGACGCCCTCTGGTCTGGTCTAGACACCCTCTGGTCTGGTCTAGACGCCCTCTGGTCTGGTCTAGACGCCCTCTGGTCTGGTCTAGACGCCCTCTGGTCTGGTCTAGACTCTCTCTGGTCTGGTCTAGACTCTCTCTGGTCTCTGATTTTGTGTAGCTACAGGTAAAAACACAACACTAGGGTTATGTAGTGTGATAATCCTGACAAACAATGCTTGTGTATTTCCTGTGGTCCAGATGAATGTGACATTACTCTGGGACTTCCCCTGGTCCTCTGCAGGTGTTTCCCATTTATACTGGTCTTAAAACCGTTCTGTTTGAAATCCACCACGACACGTGAGACGCCAGACACAGGAAGGAGAGTCAGAGAGTCAGAGAGTCAGAGAGTCAGAGAGTCAGAGAGTCAGAGAGTCAGAGAGTCAGAGAGTAGTCCAGGACAATGGGGACTGTCACTGATCTGGGATCTGTGGACATCATGAAGACACTGGAAGAACACTTTATTTACACTTACCTCCCGTTTGTTCATACTTTATGAAGACAGCTGTTCCAGGGGTACCAGGCCCAGGGGTACCAGGCCCAGGGGTACCAGGCCCAGGGTTACCAGGGGTCTTTGTGGATTGAATACATTAGAAAGTGAGCTCATTAGTCTCCATTGGCCTAAATATTCTTAATAAAAAACACGGTGAAAGAATTAGTGGAACTTGAACCTTTGGGCCTGATGTTGTTGGTTCAGTGTTTTCCATCTTTGCCACCTCCTTATACCACCTCCTATGTGTCCTGCAGCAGCCCATCATCACGCAGAGCGCCACGGTCACTAAGATCACCTTTGGGGGCCCGCACAGCGCCGAGGCCACTGCCAAGCTGCAGCCAGAGTCCAGGCCCCCAGGGGACAAGTCTGTGTCTGACATCCTGAAGATCTCCATGATGGAGGCGGAGATCGACCCCTGCACGGAGCCCATGGTGGTGGACTCCTCCAGTGACTGCGGGCCCCTGGCCAAGAGCCTGGTCCAGGCCCTGGACTCGGGGCCCTTCATCAGCAGCTCCCACAGCAAAGGCCCCCAGTACAGCTGTCTCCAGAGTCTGGCAGCGCAGAGGAGCAAGGAGGACATGGACATCATCCAGGTACCTCCATCCCCATGCACATGACGCTATTCCAAGGTTGTATCGTCCTCCAGGTACCCCTCATACACATGACGCTATTCCAGGGTTGTCTCGCCACATACACATGACGCTAATCGCCCCCTAATCTCAGAGGACTTTACAAAGCTGTGGATTCACCGACACAGATCAGACTCCAAAATCGATCGATGCATCTATATCACTATATTACGACATTAAAACATATATATTTTATCTAACGTGTATATATTTAAAACTGATTTGTCAGCGCCCTCAGACTTCATCAACAGATTCATGAAACAAAACCCTCATTTCAAACATGTTTTATTTCAATGGTTCAATATCTCTCATGTTAAAGTACATGTGAGACCAGTGTGCACTGGGCCTATTCTGGTCCCTCTCTGGTCTAACTCTGGTCTCTGGTCTCTGTGTGCAGGTGATCCTCTCTCTCTGGTCTCTTTCTGGTCTTTCTCTGGTCTCTGGTCCCTCTCTGGTCTCTGGTCTCTCTCTGGTCTCTAGTCTAACTCTGGTCTCTGTGTGCAGGTGATACCGCAGTTCTCCATCCTCCCGGACTCCAGTCAGTCCAGTGTTGTGGTGGAGCCCAGTGGGTTCCTGGAGATCACCAACTTCACCAGTCAGCAGCTGGAGGAGGACAGCCCCATGGACACAGAGGTGGACAGCAGCAACGACGAGGCCACGCCCAGCCCCCACCCCGACCTGGGCCCCCACCACACGTAGACCTGCGCCCCCACCACCACACGTAGACCTCGGCCCCCACCACCACACGTAGACCCGGGCCCCCACCACCACACCGACCTGGACCCCACGTAGACCCCACACCACGGGCCCTGTCTAAGACAACACCATCTTTCTCTGAGGCCTGTTTTTCATTGTTTCAGTTTTGAACAATCTCAATTGTGACTTTGAGCTCCAGCTTTTCCCTTTGACCCCTCACATCCTCTGGGCTCTCCTCTTCTGGGCTCTCCTCTTCTGGGCTCTCCTCTTGGACTGTTGTAGTGAATAGGGAGCACCGTCTGCAATCCAACCCTGTTTGCCTCAGTTCATCTTCATCTAGCTCTTCTCACACTTCAGGTTCTTCATTTACTGCATCTGATCTAAAGATAGCACACAGGTACAGAAGCAAAACACAGAGACATAAGCAGCACAGGGAACGAAGCAGCTGTGTCCCTGTGCTGCAGTTAGTTATGTTGGGAATAAACATTTAGAATGCAAGAAATATAGAATAAAGTAACTGGAATATGAGTTTGTAAAGAAGGCCCCAGGCCCAGGTCCAGGCCTCTGAGCTCCACAGACTGAGGACTGGAGCTGTCTCTTTCTGAAACTGTAAATAAAGCCGCCTGTCATCACCTGCATCACGGACCAGAAGTGGATCTATGTGGACTTTAGACACTCCTCCTGGACTCCTGCTGGACTGGAGGAGGCTCAGACCCAGAAGGAGAAGGAGGAGGAGGAGAAGGAGGTGCTTTCAGACCGAGGAGGAGGAGGTCTGATGTGGAGAGACTGGTGTAAAGACTCCTCCTGGACTAGAGTCCCAGACAGAGGAGGAGGAGGTGCTCTCAGATCGAGGAGGAGGAGGAGGTCTGATGGAGAGACTGGTGTCAATAAAAGTGTGTACTTTTGTAAGATACGATGGAGATTTGAAAATGCATTTTTCTACTTTTACAAACTTCAGAAACAATCATTTAATCTTCACAATAAATTAAGTGAGTAGAACACAGAAGTTTGTGTCTCTAAGGAGGAGCAGGAGGGGGGGGGGGAGAAACAGAAGGTGGAGCAGCAGGAGGATCATGAGGACGAGGAGCATCAGGGGAGCATCAGGCCGAGGGGCATTAGAAGCATCAAGAGGAGGAGCATCAGGAGGATGGGCGTGGTCAAGCTGAGCTGGTGTGGTCAGCCTGAAGGGGTTTGGTCAGCCTGAAGGGGTGTGGTCAGTCTGAGGGGGCGTGGTCAGCCATAGGAGGGCGTGGTCAGCCTGACAACAGTAACAGGTTCTTTAGACTTTAAGTTTAAAGGTTCTTTTAATCAGACTAAACGACACAAACATTATTCATGAAGATTTTTGTGCGTGTATACGTATGGTGTGTGTGTGTTTTGGCTGTTCCCCACAGGAGCCTCAGTGTGACGTCAGAGCTACATTCCTCAGAACCCTGGACTTCATCTGTTTATGTCCCACAGAGACAGAGACCAGAGAGAGAGAGACCAGAGAGAGAGATTAACAGTAAAAGTCTAAACGTGGGGGTGTAGCTCTGACCTTTCTCTGACTGTGATTTCAGCACTGATGCATTCTGGGAATAACGTCCTCCCTGAACTTGCCTCCTGGGTTCTGACCAATGGCAGGACCAGGAGGGGCCCGGACCAGGAGAGGCCCGGACCAGGCGCCTCCCTCTCCTCCTGCTGCGGAGCGCTGGGATCCGTCTCCTTCTGTTTGACTTATGTGAGAGGGGGATGAGGACCGGGACGCTGACCACAGATTGTGAAACACTGAACCTTCAGGGGTCGTCAGGTTTATCAGGCGGCACGGTGGCTGAGTGGATAGCACTCTCGCCTCTCAGCAAGAAGGTCCTGGGTTCGAATCCCGGTTGGACCAGGGCCTTTCTGAGTGGAGTTTGCATGTTCTCCCCGTGTCTGCGTAGGTTTCCTCCGGGTGCTCCGGTTTCCCCTACCACTAAAAATATGTACAATAGGTCTGGCATGTGCCTCCTGTACTGGCCCCACTCCCAAAAAAAAAAAACAATTGTAAACCGCTTTGAGACTCCGACATGCAGTGAAAAGGCGGTATATAAATAAAGAGTACTTACATACACGGGCATCGAACCCAACAAGAGACACTAACATCATCAACACTTAGGTTTCACGTTGTAAAGAATCACATTAAAAAGATCAAATATAAAGTCCTTCAGTTGTTGCAGAAACATCTGTTTTCACCTGGATGTCAGAGAAGAATCCGTCTCACATTTTCAGGAAGACTGTTCCAGATGTTAGCATAAATCTGAAACATGCCTCCCCATGTTTAATCCTGACTCTGGGACCAGCAGGAGGCCAGTCCCTGTGCTCCTCAGAGTTGGTTGATATGGTACTTTTCTAATGAGGACTTGAAGAAACAACCTTTCATAATCTCCTGGAATTGTTTCTCTGGTTCTAATGTTATTAATTACACACTTCAGTCAATGATCGTCAGAAAACATTTCCTGAAAAACATAAACTCAGTCTCCAACAGTTTATGGATGTTCTTTAGTTGGTTGGCAGAGGCTTGATGCCACAGCTGCCCTTAGGCGGCTGCAGGTCTGTGGTAATGAGCCTCTGCAGCCAAACACACTTTTACTGTTTCTTTTACTGCAGTTGGAAAGCTACACACTCTCCTGTAGACCCAGGACTGAGGCTGTAGACCCAGTCCCTGTGAACGACTCCTTCCTGTTCTTGATCAGTACTTTCTCTGGACCATGACTAAAGTCTGAGGCAGCCTCTCCCCAGCTGCAGCCGCGGCCGCCCTGAGGCGCCTTGATCCCAGCGGGGCGGGGGTGAGTCAGGGTCTGGTTCTAATCAGTCTCCTTCCTGATCATCTGTAAACAGGACACAGACCTACTCTGCCCTCTTCCTGACTCAGACTCAGACCTAGACCTAGACCCAGACCCAGACTCAGACTCACTCCTAAAGCAGATGAAGCAGACACTTCTAACCTCCTCTCCCTACAAACAGACAAGACAGCAACACAAGAACAACACACATCTCGGAGGCAGAAACACAAATATCTTTTGCACAACGTGAAAAAACTGTCTGAGTTGTGTTGATGCAGCAGATCTTTGAACAGTCTCTGGTCTCTCTGGTCCCGTGGTGATAAAGGCCTTTCCGTTCCCACAGGATAAAAACCAGTTTCCTGAACCAGTCTGATGAAGTCTGTGTTTGTGATAAAACTATATCTTTGTAGACTGTAGACCCAGGACTGAGACTGTAGACCCAGAGGATCCGCTTTCACGACTTGGGTCTCATTGATCTTTTTAATCGGGAGATTTATAAGAAAATCTGGTTTAGACCGAAGACCTGAACTTATTCATTTGACAATGAACATCATATATATAAAAACGTTCAGCACAGAGCAAAGGTTTGGACACACATTCTCATTCAAAGAGTTTTTTTATTTTCATGATTATAAAATTGTAGATTGACACTGAAGGTATCAAACCTATGAATGAACTCAAGTGAATTATGTACGTACTAAAAAAGTATGAACCAAGTGAAAATATGTGTTATATTCTGGTTCTTCAAAGTAGCACCTTTTGCTCTGATACTGCTTCTCTCTTGGGATTCTCTGGATGAGCTTCAAGAGGACCTGAAATGGTCTCCAACAGTCTTGAAGGAGTTCCCATGATGCTTAGCACTTATTGGCCCCTTCACTCTGTGGTCCAGCCCCAAAACCATCTGGATTGGGTTCAGGTTCAAAGCCATCTGGACTGGGTTCAGGTCCGGTGACTGTGGAGGTCATGTGGCCCAGCACCATCTCTCTCCTTATTGGTCAAACAGCCCTTACACAGCCTGGTGTGGATCTACAGCCAATAGTCATGGAAAGAACTTAGTGAAGGAGAGATGGTGTCCACACTTTTGATCTGTACTGTATGTAATCATACTTTTTCCTTTATTTTTCTTAAAACATTTGTAAATAATGTGTTTGTGGCTCCAGCAGCGTCATGATTCTCTGCTGCATCATGTTTCTGATCCTGAAACTGACACTTTCCTGAGTCACCTTTAGAAACACTCATCATCCTCTCCGAACATCTACAGCATCACAGCATGGAGCTATCATAGTGGCACCTGCTAACATGCTAACCTTCTAACATGCTAACCTGGCACATCTGTCCTGTTAGCGCTGTGTGTCTGTCGTTAGCGGCCTCAGGATTTTGAGCATTTTGTTGGGACTTTGTGAGATTCCCGGTGACAAAGGCCCAGCCGCTCGGGTTTCAGCCAGCGGAGCTTTTGGTTTCACTTTCACATTCAGTAGAATCTATTGGCCACTTGACACTCGCTGCTGATGCAGAGGCCCCTGGAGCCATCAAAGTGTATTCAGGTTGTCGTGATCTGAGGGGACTTCTGCAGCGAGCGCCCGCAGCCAGAATTAGTCCTGTTTGGTGTCCTCTTAAGTGATCGTAACGTGAGCGTGTGTAAGTGCTATCCAGTGTGTCCTCCTGTTTCAGGGACAAAGCGGGGACAAAGAGCAGGCACCGCTCTGAGCTGCAGCCAAACGCCCGGGATCATCCTCTTCAGAGCGACATGAGCTGCTCATCACACTCAGGACAAAGACCAGGACCAGGCTCGACCCGCAACAAACTGCTGTGTCACGGCCCACAAAACCAGCAGCAGAATCAGAATCCTTTTTAGTATTTGCTTTGACTCATGTGCAAGTGTTTCAACAGGGTGTCAAGATTTTTTTTTTTTTTACAATTGCCTTCACCTTTTTATTCTTAAGTCCACACAATGCAAGAAAAACAGCTCTGAAGAACCGTGACGCCATCTTGGATCCATATAAACAAATACAAATTATTTTGGTTCATTCATTGTTTGGTGGAAAAATGCCTCAGTCCTGGGTCTGCAGCCTCAGTCCTGAGTCAACAGCCTCAGTCCTGGGTCTACAGCCTCAGTCCTGAGTCAACAGCCTCAGTCCTGGGTCTACAGTCCCAGTCCTGGGTCTACAGCCTCAGTTCTGGGTCTGAATAAACTTCCACATCAATATTGACTCTGTGGTCATCTGTGGTCCAGATCTAGTCCAGTCCAGGACTGGTCCATATTATATATTGGACTTCACAAAGTATTTTTCATCAATTTTATTGAGTCTGACTTCATTTTCCAGCAGGACTTGGCTCCGGTCCAGACTAAACACTAACACCATAAGAAACGTGTGTGTGTGTGTGTGATACTTCATCTCTAAAGTGTGTAATGATTCTCCTGACAGAGTGGTTCTTTTAGACAAAGCTAAAGTCAAACCTAAAGTTAGAATAAAAACCTTCACGCCGTTTGCTATAATATAATATATATTATATGTAATATAATATTATTACTTTATTTCCAAAGCATCAGTGAAAAACAATTAAAGCTTTACCAGTTTAAAACAGTTAAATATCTTTTCAAACTCACAGCGATACACAAATATCTGTAAATCTCCTTCATGTTGCGTTACACAAATAAAGTGCGGTCCCTAAACAAACATCCTTCTGCTCGCTCCAGATGTGAGACTTTTATCTGCTTCCACATCTTAAAGAGACAGTACGCCATTATTCAAACCTGTGTAATCTGCAGCTTAATAAAGTCTTCCTCCAGTGTAGATTCTAAGGATCTGTGTTTCAGCTGATTCTCTGATCTGTGCCGGAGAATTGACAGCTTTGGAAAGTCCTCAGAGATAAACTACTGTCGTGATTTAGGGCGAAACAAGAATACATTTAATTGAATCCATTTGGGTTCAGAGAGACTGTTCCTGGAGACTAAAATGGGAGCCGTGTCCTGCTCTCTGATTGGACAATCCCGCCTGGTGTAAGAATAAGTCCACTTTACTTTATTTTTCAGGTCAAAGATGATGTGACACATGAAACTATGACCTACTGTCCCTTTAAGACAAATACAAATGAAAGTTAGAAACACTGTCTCTTTCTCCACATTGTTGACAGTATTTGACTTTCACGATACATTCCCAGAGAGCAGCTGCTGACTTTATGAACAGGTGTATTTTGGACCATTTCAAGATCAGTAACTTCAGATCCATCTTTTTAAAGATGCTCAGGCCTCTGCACCTGTGGCTGCTGTGGCTCCTGTTGCTCCGATTCATAAAACATGTTGTTTGTAAAGCAGTTGTGTCTGAATCCAGACGATGGTGTGACATCATCCTCTTCATGGTGTGTGTGTCTGGATCCTACTCCTTTTTCTCCTCCACAAAGATTATAAACATGACGGAAATGTGCAGTGACCTTGAAGAAGGCTCTTGGTTCTCGTCAGGTCCAGGGTCTCGAACTCAAACAGCTGTGATTGGAACTGAACTGGACTAAAACAAAGCTTCGGGTTTAGTAATGTTTATGGCAGAATAAATGATGTATAACATTATAACATATGTGCAAAGACTCTCCACTAGAGGGCATTACTGGCATTACAGTCTGATGTCCACTAGGGGGCAGCACTAACACTACAGTCTGATGTCCAATAGAGAGCAGCACTAACACTACAGTCTGATGTCCACTAGAGAGCAGCACTAACACTACAGTCTGATGTCCACTAGAGGGCAGCACTAACACTACAGTCTGATGTCCACTAGAGGGCAGCACTGGTATTACAGTCTAATGTCCACTAGAGGGCAGCACTGGTATTACAGTCTGATGTCCACTAGAGGGCAGCACTAACACTACAGTCTGATGTCCACTAGGGGGCCACAGAACCTTTTGTGTTTGAGACCTCTGCTTCAGGGAAAGTCTACGCCCTGTAACTCCAACTCCGACTCCGACTCTTGTTCTTCCTGGACTGACAGCACTTTACGAGGAGCACGAGGGCCACGATCAGCACCAGCGCCGCTACCGCCATCATGACCACGTTCACGCTGCCGTTCTGCAGGTTCTCGCACATCTCCTGGGTCACCTTCTCCATGTTCACCGGCTCAGAGTCCTCCAGGTAGACGCAGGTGACGGCATCCATGTCCGGCACCACCACGGCCGACCTCTGGAGCATCTGTAGGAAGGGCAGGTTGGAGCAGCAGCTGAGCGGGTTGGATCCCACGTACAGCGTCTTCAGCGAATGTTCCAGCGCCAGAACCGTGCTGTAGTCTAGAGTCACCAGGTTGTTGTTCTGCAAGTTTAAGGACTCAATGGAGGACTCTCGGTTCCACGTGGGGAGGGCGGTGAGTTGGTTGGTAGAAAGATCCACGTACTTCAAACTCGTAAGCAAAGCCAAGTCTGACTTTATAACAGTTATGTTGTTTTCCTTCAAGAAGAGACGCACCAAAGTGTGTTCTAGTCCCGAGAAGGAGTTGTAATGCAAGGCCAAGCCGGGGTTGAGGGAAAGATCTAGATGTTTGAGAGACGTGTTCCTGAAAGCGAGGGCTGGAACTGTCTCAAGGTGGGTCTCAGAGAGGTTGAGATATTCTAAATTGGGGTTGGACTTAAATGAGACGCAAGGTGCTGCATCGGCAAAGCTGTGCGGACATATCCGGATGGCGTTCTGCTGGAGATGTAATCGCCGAAGATTAGGAAGAGTTTGGAAGGTCTGGAAGTCCAAGGTGCTGAGAATGTTCCCATTCAGATACAGCTCCTCAAGCAATGGCAGACTTTTCTCAGTGATCTCAAATGTTTGCAGTGAGTTGTCGCTCAAGTCCAGGGTGCGAACTTTGGGCAGAAGATCAGAAGTGAGAATGAAAGACGTTATGCAGTTGTTGCTAGCGTTCAGGGCCTCGAGCGAAAGCATGGTGTAGAAAAGAGACTCGGGTAAGGTTTGGAAGTTGTTGTAGCTCATGTCGAGGAATCGTAAGTGGTGGAAACAGTTGTAATGCTTTGTGGAACTGGGAGGTTGGACGAGACACGTGCAAAGGAAAAATATCTGTCCGGGGTAGCTCCCCGTGACGTTGACGCCTTGAATTTGATTTCGAGACACGTCCAGGTATTCCAGCTTGTTCTTCCTGGGAATAAGAGGCAGAAGTGGAAGTTTGTTTTGGCTCAAGTCCAGGGAAACCAGTTTGGAGATCTCGTCAGACGGTGTGCTTTGGAACAGCTCCAGGCTGTTCTGGCTCAGGTTGAGGCTCTTCAAGTTGTAGAGGTTGAAGTCTGTGATGCAGTTGATGGAGTTCTTGGACAGGTCGAGATCCGCGAGGTGGTCCAGCGAGTCGAACGCGCCATCCTCAATCTCCATGATCACGTTGTTGTGAAGGTTGACTTTCCGCAGCAGTCGGGATCCCCTGAAGGCGTCGCCGGAGATCTTGGTGAGGCTGTTTCCACTGAGAGACAGATTGAGCAACACCGGAGAATCGCTCAGGAAATAAGCGGTCATGTCCGTGTAGAGTCCGTTACTCGACAGATCCAGAGACTCTACAGACCTCAGCGGTCCGACTTGGGTTCTGTGCACAGCGAAGGCGCTGAGGTGATTGCGGGACAGGTCCAGGACTTTGAGCTGGGTCATGGCGGCGAATAGACCGGGCTGGATGAAATGGATCTTGTTCCCGCGGAGGTTGAGGCGGTGTAGACTGTGGGCAAAGGCGAGGGTTTCCAAGCTGAGGTTCTGGAGCTGGTTGTGGGACAGGTCTAAGGTGTGGATGCCCTCGGGGAGGTTCTGCGGAACGGTCCGGAGGGACAGGTCCCGGCAGAACACCTCTGTCTGGGTCTAAGAGCAACAAGAGCAAATACACTTCATTACAACACAACACAACAACACAACACTTTATTATTCCAAAGAGACAGATCTCTATGAAAAAAAAATAAATAAAGGACCAGGAGAATACAATTTAATGAGAGAACATCAGAGAGGGCCTGGGTAGTGCTGGGATGGGAGACCTCTGGGAACTGTGGGACTGAAGGACTAGAGGACTAGCAGTCCTCACAGAGCAGTCTCTCTATGACACTTCCTGTTTCAGTCACATTCACAAACAGGAAGTGGAAAGAGCAGCTCTAAATATAGAGTTTGGAGGAAGCTGAAGGAACCGGACCCTGACCTCATCTTTACGTCAGAGCTGAACTTTAAAATGTTTATCAACGTCAGCATAGAACCATCAACTCTGTGACGTCAGCATAGAACCATCAACTCTGTGACGTCAGCATAGAACCATCAACTCTGTGACGTCAGCATAGAACCATCAACTCTGTGACGTCAGCATAGAACCATCAACTCTGTGTCAGCATAGAACCATCAACTCTGTGACGTCAGCATAGAACCATCAACTCTGTGACGTCAGCATAGAACCATCAACTCTGTGACGTCAGCATAGAACCATCAACTCTGTGACGTCAGCATAGAACCATTAACTCTGTGTCAGCATAGAACCATCAACTCTGTGACGTCAGCATAGAACCATCAACTCTGTGACGTCAGCATAGAAACAGAATTCTCCTTTAAGGCTTATATAAACCCAGAAACTGAAACAGCGTATTTCCACTTGCGGAACATCGCTAAAATCAGGAATATCCTAAAAGTGACGCTGAAAAACAGATTCAAGCTTTTGTCACCTCAAAGTGACAACTGTAGTGCACCCTCATTTTGGGTGTACGTTTGCTTTGGACACTTTAGCTTACATTGATTTTTGCTGGACTGGGTTGGGAAACAGAGAAGGATGGTGAACATCCTTTTTGTGACTTTTTTATGCTCCCTCTGAGGAGTTTTGGTTCCAATGCACAAAGGAACAACTCATAGACATTGGGAAAAGATATGACCTGGACTTGGACATTAAACGCTTGTGTTACGGCCACTACCAGGCCGTATAGCCTCTCCTCTCAGATGGGAGCTGCGCTCATTGGTGCGTCAGACGGAGCCGCGCCTTTAAAGCTCCTGCGCATGCCAGACATTCTTGTTGGCTCATTCCGCTCCCATCCTGCCACCTGCGTGCCCCGCCTCCTTCGGTTTGGTTTGCTCTGGTTTGGTTTGGTTAGTTTTGGTTAGTTTAGGTTGTGGTCTATTTTCTACACACTATTCAACACCGCAGACTTACTGGGCTACAGTAGCTCAGTTGGTAGAGCATTGGCCTTTAAGCCTGAAGGTCGTGGGTTCGAGCCCACTGTAAGACCTACTTCACGGCTCCCACTGATGACTGCTGTTGTTGTGTCCTTGGGCAAGACACTTAACCCCACTTTGCCTGAAGCCCCCACTAAAAGATCTCAGCTCCTGTGGACTCACCACCTGCAGGAGGATCAGTGAGAGGCTGGTGCTATGTGTACTGAGTGGCATCTCTGGCCACCCCCCCACAACCCAGAAATGGATTAAGGGGAAGAAAATGGATGGATGGATATTCAACACCGCAGACTTACCCTCACAGCACATACACTCGCACGCACCCACTACATACTTACACACCCCATTAAAACATAAAGTTTGGTTATTAATAAACATTATTCCAGTTGGCAACGGTTTGGCGTGTTTCTGTCATTTCTATTTGAGCCGAGTTATAGTTTAGTTTAGTTTAGTCTTTATTTGAAGGGACAGTGTACAGAGACATTAAGCTCAAAGACAGATATGTTCTGCACCAGATTATAGCTAAACAGCTAGTTTCCATCTGCAGTCCCTGGTTATGCCGTCCGCTGTTATGACAGCAGCGTGCCCTAAAACCTCTTTGAACAGCTTCCAGCTCGTTCAGAATACATCAGCAAGGATCTTAACAGGCACCAGAAGGAGGGAGCACATAACTCCGGTGTTAAAATCACTCCACTGGCTTCTGTGGAGTACAGAATAATGTTTAAAATTCTTCTTTTAATAAATAAAGCCATAAATGAATCCTTCTTATCTTCAACCAAACCCAGACGTCTGCTGGGTCCTAAAGAGTCAGAACACGAGAGTCTGCTGGGTCCTAAACATGGATCTATAATAATAACTGGATAGAGTATTATTAGTTTACAGCTGTCCCATACATGGCCACAGGGGGCGCTGTGGTACTGCAAACTAACTTCACGTACCCAGAAAAAAGTCCCATTACACTCAATGTAAACTAAAACAGCTCGACCTCGGCTGACAGAGAACCTGACAGAGAACCTGACAGAGAACCTACAGCTTTCATAAAAATCAGATTTTATGGGGATTTTAGTGTCCCTTGTCATCCTGAACTTTTTTCTTCTTAAATCCTTCTGTTTTCTTTAAATCCACACTTTACTGCCACAAACTCTGCTCCTTTCCCTCCCGCTCTGACTCCGCTCTGATGAGCAGCTCTGATTGGCCAGAACACTTCCCTCTGATTGGGGTTAGCGCGGCCGAGCCCCTCTGTGCACGTGCATGAGAGCCACACACGCATATTTGGCGCAAAGCATCATGGGAGATAATCCACTGCACAGAACCGGGAGGACCAGATGATGTCCAAATATGGTCGAGTTCTGCTAATCTCCCAGTCTCCGTGAAGTCCCATGAGCTACAGAGCACAAGCCATTCATTTGAATAGGTCGCCATCTTGGTCGGCACTAGATCATATACGGAATCGGGACGAAACCGGAAGTAGCAATCCTACTTTCAAATTAGTTTTAGACTAAAAAGTTCTTAAGTGGTGACTGGTTAAGTTTTAGGCGTCTGATTAAGATGGTTAAGGTTAGGGTTAAAGCTGGGTTGGGGTTATTTTATAGGAATGGCTGGTTAAGTTTAGGCATAAATAGGTAGTTTGTTATATTTACTTCCGCTTCCGTCCTGATTCCGTATATGATCTAGTGCTGACCGCACCATCTTGGATCACCGGGGCTTGGTCCTAAAGAGTCCAAACACCAGAGTCTGCTGGGTCCTAAAGAGTCAAAAAGCGAGCTTAGCCCGGGTCTAAGGACAGAGACCTGAGACTTACATAAATAAAGAACAGATAAACACATGCAGCGCTCAGGAATGTGCAGACGTCAGAGGAACAGGACCCTCAGCAAATACTACTGCATGTACTGCAGATACTGCATGTACTACAGATACTGCAGGTACTGCAGGAACTGCATGAACTGCTTGTGCTGCAGGTACTGCATGTACTGCAGATACTGCAAGTACTGCAGATACTGCATGTACTGCAGATACTGCAAGTACTG